>WNWK01007873.1:0-89398 GCA_009830355.1 Cherax destructor
CACACACACACACACATACACACACACACACACACACACACACACACACACACACACACACACACACACACACACACACACACACACACATACACATGTGAAGTTAATGAGGAGAATTAAAACAGATGAGGATCAGACAGGACTACAGAGAGACCGGACACGCTGGACACCTGGTCCAGCAACTGGCTTCTCGAATTTAACTCCGCTAAATGCAAAGTCATGAAGATCGGGGAAGGGCAAAGAAGACCGCAGAGAGAGTATAGGCTAGGTGGCCAAAGACTGCAAACCTCACTCAAGAAGAAAGATCTTGGGGTGAGTATAACACCAAGCACGTCTCCGGAAGCACACATCAACCGGATTACTGCTGCAGCATACGGGCGCCTGGCAAACCTGAGAATAGCGTTCCGATACCTCAGTAAGGAATCGTTCAAGACACTGTACACCGTGTACGTCAGGCCCATACTAGAGTATGCAGCACCAGTTTGGAACCCACACCTGGTCAAGCACGTCAAGAAGTTAGAGAAAGTGCAACGGTTTGCAACAAGGTTAGTTCCAGAGCTAAGAGGCATGTCCTACGAAGAAAGGTTAAGGGAAATCGGCCTGACAACACTGGAGGACAGGAGGCTTAGGGGAGACATGATTACGACATACATAATACTGCGTGGAATAGGCAAGGTAGATAGAGACAGGTTGTTCCAGAGAGGGGACACAGAAACAAGGGGTCACAATTGGAAGTTGAAGACTCAGATGAGTCAAAGGGATGTTAGGAAGTATTTCTTCAGCCATAGAGTAGTCAGGAAGTGGAATAGTCTAGCAAGTGAAGTAGTGGAGGCAGGAACCATACATAGCTTTAAGACGAGGTATGATAAAGCTCATGGAGCGGGGAGAGAGGGGACCCAGTAGCGATCAGTGAAGAGGCGGGGCCAGGAGCTGAGTCTCGACCCCTGCAACCACAATTAGGTGAGTACACACATACATACACACACACACATACACACACACACACACACACATACATACACACACACACATACACACACACATACACACATACACACACTTTGTTTGGTACACAAACGCGGATGGAATTACGAATAAGTATGAAGAGTGGAATGAAAGAATAGGTGAGGTGTCCCCAGACATCATAGCTGTCACAGAAACTAAACTAAATTAGACAGTATCAGATGCAATCTTCCCACAGGGATAGCAGATCCTGAGGAAAGATAGAAGGAGGAGGGGGGGAGGAGGGGTCGCACTGCTTGTAAGGAACCGTTGGAGATTCGAGGAAATGGAAGGAATGGAGGTGTGTAGAGAAAGGGACTTCATAGTAGGTACCATCCAGTCTGGGAGCACAAGATAATCATTGCAGTGATGTATAACCCACCACAGAACTGCAGGAGGCCAGGTGAGGAATATGATGAGAACAACAGAGCGATGGTGGACACTCTGGTGGAGGTGGCAAGAAAAGCGCACATGAGCAGAGCGAAGCTACTGGTCATGGGCGATTTCAACCACAGGGAGATCGACTGGGAGAACCAAGAACCACGTGGGGGTCCAGAAACATGGAGAGCCAAGATGATGGACGCGGTACTGGAAAACCTGATGCACCAACATGTCAGGGACACGACCAGAGAGAGAGGAGAAGATGAACCAGCAAGACTGGACCTTGTATTCACCCTGAACAGCTCAGATATTGAAGACATAACACACGAGAGCCCCCTGGGAGCCAGTGACCATATGGTGCTGAGCTTTGAGTACATTGTAGAGCTACAGGTGGAGAGGGAAAACGGTACCGAAAGAGAAAAAACAGATTTTAAAAGAGGAAACTACACAGGCATGAGGAATTTCCTGCAGGAGGTTCAGTGGGAAAGGGAAATGGACGGACAGACAATAAATGAAATGATGGAGTACGTAGGGGCAAAGTGCAAGGAGGCAGAGGAACGGTTTATACCCAGAGGAAAAAGATTAAACGGAAGGCCAGAAAGAGCCCTGGTTTACCCAAAGGTGCAGGGAGGCAAAGACTCAGAGTGTCAGAGAATGGAAAAGGTACAGAAGGCAAAGAACCCAAGTAAACAAAGAGATTAGTAGAAGAGCTAGAAACGAGTATGCACAGGTACGGAGGGAGGCCCAGAAACAGTACGAAAACGACATAGCATCGAAAGTTAAGTCCGACCCGAAACTGATGTACAGTCACATCAGAAGGAAGACAAAAGTAAAGGATCAGGTGATAAGGCTGAGGAGAGAAGATGGGGAACTCACAAGTAACGATCAAGAGGTATGTGAGGAGCTCAACTTGAGGTTTAAGGAAGTATTCACAGTGGAGGAAGGAAGGCAGCTGGGTAGACAGGACGGGGTGCGTCACCAACAAGGGATGTATCAAGTGCTAGAGGGCATACACACAACTGAGGAGGAGGTGAAGCAGTTACTCAGTGACCTTGATACCTCAAAGGCGATGGGTCCGGACAATATCTCCCCGTGGGTTCTTCGGGAAGGAGCTGAGGTACTGAGTGTGCCACTTACCATAATATTCAACACATCCCTTAAAAATGGGCAGATACCTGAGGTATGGAAGAAGGCCAACGTAGTCCCCATCTTTAAAAAGGAGACAGAAAAGAGGCACTAAACTATAGACCGGTGTCACTTACATGTATAGTGTGCAAAGTCCTGAGAAAATCATCAGGAAAAGAATGGTGGAGCACCTCGAGCTGAACAGGATAATAAACACCAGACAGCACAGATTCCGGGAAGGCAAATCCTGTGTAACAAACCTCCTAGAGTTCTATGATAAAGTAACAGAGGTAAGGCAAGAGAGAGAAGGGTGGGTTGATTGCATTTTCCTGGACTGCAGGAAGGCCTTCGACACAGTTCCTCACATGAGATTAGTAAAGAAGTTGGAAGACCAAGCGTGTATAACAGGAAGGGCACTGGAATGGATCAGGGAATACCTCACAGGGAGGCAACAACGGGTCATGGTGCGTGATGAGGTATCACTGTGGGCGCCTGTGACGAGCGGCGTACCGCAGGGGTCAGTCCTAGGACCAGTGTTATTCTTGGTATATGTAAATGACATGACGGATGGGATAGACTCAGAAGTGTCTCTGTTCGCAGATGATGTGAAATTAATGAGGAGAATCACATCGGAAGAGGACTAAGCAGGACTTCAAACAGACCTGGACAAGCTTGACATCTGGTCTAGCAACTGGCTTCTTGAATTCAATCCCACCAAATGCAAAGTCATGAAGATCGGAGAAGGGCAAAGAAGACCGCTGACAGAGTACAGGCTAGGCGGACAAAGGCTACAAACCTCGGCAAAGGAGAAAGACCTTGGGGTGAGTATAACGCCAAGCACGTCTCCGGAGGCACACATCAACCAGATAACTGCCGCAGCATATGGGCGACTGGCAAACCTAAGATTAGCGTTCCGTTACCTTAACAAGGAATCGTTCAAGACACTGTACACCGTGTCCGTCAGGCCCATACTAGAATATGCAGCACCAGTCTGGAACCCACACCTGGTCAAGCACGTAAAGAAACTAGAGAAAGTGCAAAGGTTTGCGACAAGGTTAGTTCCACAACTCAGGGGTTTGTCATTATGAAGAAAGGCTGAGGGAAATAGGACTAACAACACTGGAAGAAAGAAGGGTCAGAGGAGACATGATAACGACATACAAAATACTGCGGGGAATCGACAAGGTAGACAGTGACAGGATGTTCCAGAGAGGGAACACAGAAACAAGGGGACACAACTGGAAGCTGAAGACTCAGATGAGTCAAAGGGATGTTAGGAAGCATTTCTTCAGCCACAGAGTAGTCAGGAAGTGGAATAGTCTAGAGAAAGACATAGTGGAGGCAGGAACAATACACAGTTTTAAGACGAGGTATGATAAAGCTCATGGAGCAGGGAGAGCAGATACCCAGTGGCGGGCAGCGCAGAGGCGGGGCCAGGAGCTGAGTCTCGACCCCTGCAACCACAATTAGGTGAGTACAATTAGGTGAGTACACACACACACACACACACACACACACACACACACACACACACACACACACACACACACACACACACACACACACACACACACACACACACACACACACACGGGAGGAAGGTTTCTGGCGGCTGGAAAAACGAGATGGAATTTGACTTATGGTTTACCCGTCGACAAAGAATTAATTAGCGGAGTTTCCCACTGCCGAATTGCTGCCACCTGCCACCCACCTGCCACCCTCCTGACACTCTCCTGATAATAGCCTGACACACGTATGCCCCACCTGACACCCACCTGCCATTCACCTACTACCCATTTGCTATCTACTGTCGCCTGTATAATATCTATATACCTGTCTATCTAGATATATATATATATATATATATATATATATATATATATATATATATATATATATATATATATATATATATATATATATATATATATATATATATATATGTCGTGCCGATTAGGTAAAACTTGAGCTTGGCTTAAATAGCAATGCTCTTCTTGCCATATAAGACAAGCGAAAATTTGTGTATGCAATAATTTCGCAAAATCATTCTGAACCTAACGAAAAAATATATTTCATTGTGTATGTTTATTATTAAATTATTGTAAACGTATCTAAAATATATTTAATTGGATTAGGCTAAATTAAATTGCGCTTCTTGTAATAAGGTTAGGTAGGTTTTCAAAGTTTCTCTTGGTACAAAATTATAAATTCTTACATTAACATAAATGAAAAAATATATCTTTACTTAATTTTAGATGAGTTCTTGCTAATTGACCAGTTTTACCTAATCGGCACGACATATATATATATATATATATATATATATATATATATATATATATATATATATATATATATATATATATATATATATATATATATATATATATATATATATATATATATAACAGTGTCTTGGAAGGAAGGAAGTCTGCCACAGTGTCTTGGAAGGAAAGGAAGTCTGCCACAGTGTCTTGGAAGGAAGGGAAGTCTGCCACAGTGTCTTGGAAGGAAATGAAGTCTGCCACAGTGTCTTGGAAGGAAGGGAAGTCTGCCACAGTGTCTTGGGAGGAAGGGAAGTCTGCCGTAGTGTCTTGGAAGGAAGGGAAGTCTGCCACAGTGTCTTGGAAGGAAGGGAAGTCTGCCACAGTGTCGTGGAAGGAAGGGAAGTCTGCCGTAGGGTCTTGGGAGGAAGGGAAGTCTGCCACAGTGTCTTGGAAGGAAGGGAAGTCTGCCACAGTGTCTTGGAAGGAAGGGAAGTCTGCCACAGTGTCTTGGAAGGAAGGGAAGTCTGCCACAGTGTCTTGGAAGGAAGGGAAGTCTGCCACAGTGTCTTGGAAGGAAGGGAAGTCTGCTACAGTGTCTTGGAAGGAAGGGAAGTCTGCCGTAGTGTCTTGGAAGGAAGGGAAGTCTGCCACAGTGTCTTGGGAGGAAGGGAAGTCTGCCGCAGTGTCTTGGGAGGAAGGGAAGTCTGCCACAGAGTCTTGGAAAGAAGGGAAGTCTGCCGTAGTGTTTTGGAAAGAAGGGAAGTCCGCCACAGTGTCTTGGAAGGAAGGGAAGTCTGCCACAGTGTCTTGGAAGGAAGGGAAGTCTGCCACAGTGTCTTGGAAGGAAGGGAAGTCTGCTACAGTGTCTTGGAAGGTAGGGAAGTCTGCCGTAGTGTCTTAGAAAGAAGGGAAGTCTGCCACAGTGTCTTGGAAGGAAGGGAAGTCTGCCACAGTGTCTTGGAAGGAAGGGAAGTCTGCCACAGTGTCTTGGAAGGAAGGGAAGTCTGCTACAGTGTCTTGGAAGGAAGGGAAGTCTGCCGTAGTGTCTTGGAAGGAAGGGAAGTCTGCCACAGTGTCTTGGAAGGAAGGGAAGTCTGCCACAGTGTCTTGGGGAGAAATTCATCTTTAGTGTTTAAATTTTCAATGCGTTTTTTACTTGGGCTCACGAGGTGTGATTCAGTGAGTGATCCCCAGTTCGAATCCCTGATAAAAATTCTCTTGCGCCTGCCATTCATGAACAATTTTCTGATATAATCTAGTTTGTGAAAGCTTTTGGAGATATGTTCGGTGTGATGCCAACTTAAGACTCAATCTTAATATTTGTCATTCTCTTCCAGATTCAGATTCCAGTGTGTAATAAGTGGATGTGGGTAGTGTGTGGGTGTGTAATGAGTGGATGTGGGTAGTGTGTGTGTGTGTAATAAGTGGATGTGGGTAGTGTGCGGGTGTGTTATGAGTGGATGTGAATAGTGTGCGGGTGTGTAATGAGTGGATGTGGATAGTGTGTGGGTGTGTAATGAGTGGATGTGGGTAGTGTGTGGGTGTGTAATGAGTGGATGTGGATAGTGTGTGGGTGTGTAATGAGTGGTTGTGTAATGAGTGGATGTGGGTAGTGTGTGGGTGTGTAATGAGTGGTTGTGGGTAGTGGGTGGGTGTGTAATAAGTGGATGTGGGTAGTATGTGGGTGTGCAATGAGTGGTTGTGGGTAGTGTGTGGGTGTGTAATGAGTGGATGTGGGTAGTGTGTGGGTGTGTAATGAGTAGATGTGGGTAGTATGTGGGTGTGTTATGAGTGGATGTGGGTAGTGTGTGCGTGTGTAATGAGTGGATGTTGGTAATGTGTGGGTGTGTTATGAGTGGATGTGGGTAGTGTGTGGGTGTGTAATGAGTGGATGTGGGTAGTGTGTGGGTGTGTAATGAGTGGATGTGGGTAGTGTGTGGGTGTGTAATGAGTGGATGTGGGTAGTGTGTGGGTGTGTAATAAGTGGATGTGGGTAGTGTGTGGGTGTGTAATAAGTGGATGTGGGTAGTGTGTGGGTGTGTAATAAGTGGATGTGGGTAGTGTGTGGGTGAGTAATGAGTGGATGTGGGTAGTGTGTGGGTGGGTAGTGTGTAGGTGGGTAGTGTGTGGGTGTGTAATGAGTGGATGTGTGTAGTGTATGGGTGTGTAATAAGTGGATGTGGGTAGTGGAGCAGCCAGACACTCTTAAGATGCATTTTTTGTGCTCTATGTTCTGCTGAAGAGGACCTCAGACCTGAGTTTGAGGTCCTCTTCCATTTCCATTTTCTCGAATCAAAAGGCCCTTCATCACCCATCCCTCTCTTCACCCTTCTCCCCAGTCTCCCCATCCCCTCCCTCCACCCCACTCTCCAATCACCCCATCCCCTTTCTTCACCCCACTCCCATCACCCTATCCCCTCTCTTCACCCCACTCCCCATCCCCTCCCTCCACCCCACCCCCCCATCACCCCATCCCCTCTCTTCTCCCCACTCCCCATCACTCCATCCCCTCCCATTACTCCCCTCCCCATCACCCTATCCTCTCCCTTCACCCCACTCCCTCATCACTCCACCCCCTCTCTTCACCTCACTCCCCCATCACCACCATTATAATGACTGTCTCAGCACTCAACCTCGGTCACCCCGTACCATGAGGTACAGCCCCGTACTATAGGCCCAATACCCACCATGTTCCTGGCTCTCTGGCACCACTGTGGCACTACTTTGGCACCACTATGGCACCACTGTGGCACTACCCCTTTAAAGCAGCTTACCAGTACATACACTACGTGGCACTGTTCTATGAGGCAAGATTTAGGTCCTACCCTGCCTAGGTGAATATGTTGTATGTTGCAGGTGTATGTTGTATGTTGCAGGTGTATGTTGTATGTTGCAGGTGTATGTTGTATGTTGCAGGTGTATGTTGTATGTTGTATGTTGCAGGTGTATGTTGTATGTTGCAGATGTATGTTGCATGTTGCAGTTGTATGTTAATGTTGCAGGTGAATGTATTTGTTGCATGTAGTGCTGGAAAACTTTGTTTATAGAAGCAGATGGCCAGATATAGGGCCAGGCGGAGAGCCGGACAGAGGACCATGCAGAGTGCCAGGCAGAGGGCCATGCAGAGGGCCCGGCAGAGGGCCAGACAAAAGGCCATAAAGAGGGCCAGGCAGAGGGACAGACAGAGGGCCAGAGACAGGGCCAGGCAGAGAGGCATGCAGAGGGTCAAGCAGAGGTCCAAACAGAGGGCCAGACAGAGGGCCAGACAGAGGGTCAGGCAGTGAGCCAACAACCACAAGACAGGCAGTAATTGGACACGCCAGGGTATAGGATCATCCTGGGTATTAACTCTCATTGTGCACGGCTATGATCCCGTCCCCTGGGTACGTATTACATCCCCTGGGGGTACGTGCTGTGTCTCCTGGATACGTGCTGTCTCATGGATACGTGCTGTGTCTCATGGATACGTGCTGTGTCTCCTGGATCCGTGCTGTGTCTCATGGATCCGTGCTGTGTTCTCTGGATACTTGCTGTGTCCCCTGGACATTTTCTGTGTCCCCTGGATACGTACAGTGTCCCCTGGATACGTTCTGTGTCTCCTGAATACGTATTATATTTCCTAGATTCGTTTTGTGTCCCCTGGATACGTGTTATGTTTCCTGGATTCGTTCTGTATTCCCTGGATACATACAGTGTCCCCTGGATACGTGCTGTGTCTCGTGGATACGTACTGTGTCCCCTGGATACGTACTATGTTCCCTGGATACGTACTATGTTCCCTGGATACGTACTATGTTCCCTGGATACGTACTGTGTCCCCTGGATACGTATCCTGGACACGTACTGTGTCCCTTGGATACATGTTATGTGTTATGGTGCAACTCCTGCAGATGATGCAAGTCTCGTGAGGTGTCAATATTGACAATGTTTGCATCAACTGGTCATCTGTTTACTTCAACTGGTCATCTGTTTACTTCAACTGGTCACCTGTTTACTTCAACTGGTCATCTGTTTATTTCAACTGGTCATCTGTTTACATCAACTGGTTACATGTTTTCATCAAATGGTCACCTGTTTTCATCAACTGGTCTGTTTACATCAACTGGTCACCTGTTTACATCAACTGGTTATCTGTTTACATCAACTAGTCACCTGTTTACATCAACTGGTCACATGTTTACATCAACTGGTCACCTGTTTACATCAACTGGTCACCTGTTTACATCAACTGGTCACCTGTTTACATCAATTGGTTATCTGTTGGTCCGGAATTCTTCTGAAGAATTATTTTGGGACATTACCAAATACGTGACATATTTTTTTACTGTCCACTAGTTAGCAGTGACGTGACAGATATGACCCACTAACCAGAAGTGACGTGACATATATGACCCACTAGCCAGCAGAGACGTGGCAGGCGTGACCTACTAACCAGCAGTGACGTGACAAGTGTGACCCACTAACCAGCAGTGACGCGACAGGTGTGACCCACTAAGTAACAGTGAACATCGTACCTCAGACACTTGACTCATCCTCAGGTTCTCTTTTAATTTTCTCTCTATAACTTAAGTTTTCTTACCATCAACTTGACCTCTTCCCTCCTCTCTCTCTCTCTCTCTCTCTCTCTCTCTCTCTCTCTCTCTTTCTCTTTCTCTCTCTATCTTCCACTCTCTCTCTCTCCCTCTCTCTCTCTCTCTCTCTCTCTCTCTCTCTCTCTCTCTCTCTCTCTCTCTCTCTCTCTCTCTCTCTCTCTCTCTCTCTCTCTCTCTCTCAGCTCTCACACATTTGAAAATATATGAAAACATGTTCTTCATGTTCTTTATATTCCTCATATTCCTTATGTTCTCCATGTCCTTCATGTTCTTCATGATTTCTTCATGCTCTATGTTCTTCATGCTCTATGTTCTTCATGTTTTTCAAGTTCTTCCTCTTCTTCATGCTCATGTTTTTTATGTTCTTCGTGTTTGCCATGTTCTTAAAGTTATCCATGTTCTCTAAATACAAAATTAATAGAGAATGTCAGCTTTCTTCACCTCATTATTAATTAATTAAGTCACCTTCAGGTTGTAACTTCAGCAGCATTTAAGGTAATTATGTCAGCTTGTAACTTCAGCAGCATTCAAGGTAATTATGTCCGCTTGTAACTTCAGCAGCAGTCAAGGTAATTATGTCAGCTTGTAACTTCAGCAGCAACCAAAGTAATTATGTCCGCTTGTAACTCCAGCAGTGTGGCATGCAAAGAGTATGTTACAATTTATTCGGCGTATGTCACACTCCCATATAGGCTGCCTCCCAACCAGTGAACCGGGTGCTAAGGGTTTAACGATCAATAGGTTACCCGTCGTTAAATCAGTACCCTGATTCATTGACCAATCACAGGCAAGCCCGCCATAGCTGAAGCAACGTGGTTCACTTGCGGTAAGCACTGGCAGACTTGCCTACCTGCTGGTTGAGTATGGTGCACTCTCTCTGGCTTCTGCTTTGCCATCTATCACCCTCGTGCACACTTATTATTTTATCTGTACATATTGTACATAGTGTACATATCTGTATATAGTGGGTGACGGTAAAATATACATTATAGTCTACTGTTGAGTTTGTTTGCTCCAATTCCCGTTACGACCAGGTCTCACAGGCCATTCTTTACCTGTGTTCGTAATAAGCAGCAGCCACGGTAATTATGTCAGCTTGTAACTTCACCAGCAGTCAAGGCAATTATGTCAGCTTGTAACTTCAGCAGCAGTCAAGGT
Source organism: Cherax destructor (assembly GCA_009830355.1). Taxonomy (NCBI): domain Eukaryota; kingdom Metazoa; phylum Arthropoda; class Malacostraca; order Decapoda; family Parastacidae; genus Cherax; species Cherax destructor. The sequence goes on from WNWK01007873.1 coordinate 10,526, forward strand.
AATTATGTCAGCTTGTAACTTCAGCAGCAGTCAAGGCAATTATGTCAGCTTGTAACTTCAGCAGCAGTCAAGGCAATTATGTCAGCTTGTAACTTCAGCAGCAGTCAAGGCAATTATGTAAGCTTGTAACTTCAGCAGCAGTCAAGGCAATTATGTCAGCTTGTAACTTCAGCAGCAGTCAAGGCAATTATGTCAGCTTGTAACTTCAGCAGCAGTCAAGGCAATTATGTCAGCTTGTAACTTCAGCAGCAGTCAAGGCAATTATGTCAGCTTGTAACTTCAGCAGCAGTCAAGGCAATTATGTCAGCTTGTAACTTCAGCAGCAGTCAAGGCAATTATGTCAGCTTGTAACTTCAGCAGCAGTCAAGGCAATTATGTCAGCTTGTAACTTCAGCAGCAGTCAAGGTAATTATGTCAGCTTGTAACTTCAGCAGCAGTCAAGGTAATTATGTCAGCTTGTAACTTCAGCAGCAGTCAAGGTAATTATGTCAGCTTGTAACTTCAGCAGCAGTCAAGGTAATTATGTCAGCTTGTAACTTCAGCAGCAGTCAAGGTAATTATGTCAGCTTGTAACTTCAGCAGCAGTCAAGGCAATTATGTCAGCTTGTAACTTCAGCAGCAGTCAAGGCAATTATGTCAGCTTGTAACTTCAGCAGCAGTCAAGGCAATTATGTCAGCTTGTAACTTCAGCAGCAGTCAAGGTAATTATGTCAGCTTGTAACTTCAGCAGCAGTCAAGGTAATTATGTCAGCTTGTAACTTCAGCAGCAGTCAAGGTAATTATGTCAGCTTGTAACTTCAGCAGCAGTCAAGGTAATTATGTCAGCTTGTAACTTCAGCAGCAGTCAAGGTAATTATGTCAGCTTGTAACTTCAGCAGCAGTCAAGGCAATTATGTCAGCTTGTAACTTCAGCAGCAGTCAAGGCAATTATGTCAGCTTGTAACTTCAGCAGCAGTCAAGGCAATTATGTCAGCTTGTAACTTCAGCAGCAGTCAAGGTAATTATGTCAGCTTGTAACTTCAGCAGCAGTCAAGGTAATTATGTCAGCTTGTAACTTCAGCAGCAGTCAAGGTAATTGCCTACTGAAGTTCTTTTAAGCTACAGGCAGCTTAGTGAGCATGATCTCCCCTCACATTCCCCCTTATACCTCTTTCCCCTTATACCCCCTTCCCCTTATACCTCCCATTCCCCTTATAACCCCCCCTTCCCTTGGCCTAGTAAGTCTACCCACGTCTGCTTATTGCAACTTATGACTTAAGACTTTATTCCCTCTAACGAGCACTGTGCCAAATTTACAACCAGGAAAGGCATTTTATAGGCGCTCAGGTAGTGGTCACTTGTTGCACTCACATTGGCACTCAGGTAGTGATCACTTGTGGCACTCACAGTGGCACTCAGGTTGTGGTCACTTGTGGCACTTACAGTGACACTCAGGTAGTTGTCACTTATGGCACTTACAGTGGCACCCGGGTCAGGTACAAGACTTTGGCTACTGCTACTCCACTATAATTCACTACCATTCCAATGTCACACCTTTTCAACTCATTCCCTCACCTCTTCAACTCATTTCCACACTTTTTCAACTCATTGCCACACCACTACAACTCGTCCCACATCTCTACAACTCATTCCACATCTCTACAATTCAACCACACCTCTACAGTTCAACCATAACGCTTACTGCCAAGTGACCAATGGACCTGTTTACTGCCAGGTGAACAGCCTGCCTGTTTACTGTTAGGTTTAACGGGGTGGAGGGGGACCTGACCTCCTGTCTTCTCTTAATCAAAATATAATAAAGACTTTTTATCACCATGAGCTAAGATAAAAAAAATTTAACAGCGTCTGGAGAGTTTTTAGCTTTCAATAAAATTCGATTATCGTCAACGTTGTCAAAAAAGAGAATTTTAAAACCCATTTTACGAAATTCGTATCTTGGGTTTTTCGTTCGTGAATTGGAATGGAAAGGTCCCAATCAGCTACATGGATCCCATCAGGGTCATATCAGGGTCGCATTTCACGAGTACAAGTCATACTAGGTCCTACAACACACGTACAGGTCACCCTGGGTCCCAATACACAAGTACAGGCCCTGTGGGAACCATAACACAAGTACTGGTCATCTAGAACCCACAACATAAGTGGAGGCCACACTGGGACCCACAACACAAGTAGAGGCCACACTGGGACCCACAACACAAGTAGAGGCCACACTGGGACCCACAACACAAGTAGAAGCCACACTGGGACCCACAACACAAGTAGAGGCCACACTGGGACCCACAACACAAGTAGAGGCCACACTGGGACCTACAACACAAGTAGAGGCCACACTGGGACCATCAACACAAGTAGAGGCCACACTGGGACCCACAACAAAAGTAGAGGCCACACTGGGACCATCAACACAAGTAGAGGCCACACTGGGACCCACAACACAAGTAGAGGCCACACTGGGACCCACAACACAAGTAGAGGCCACACTGGGACCTACAACACAAGTAGAGGCCACACTGGGACCCACAACACAAGTAGAGGCCACACTGGGACCCACAACACAAGTAGAGGCCACACTGGGACCCACAACACAAGTAGAGACCACACTGGGACCCACAACACAAGTAGAGGCCACACTGGGACCTACAACACAAGTAGAGGCCACACTGGGACCCACAACACAAGTAGAGGCCACACTGGGACCATCAACACAAGTAGAGACCACACTGGGACCCACAACACAAGTAGAGGCCACACTGGGACCATCAACACAAGTAGAGGCCACACTGGGACCTACAACACAAGTAGAGGCCACACTGGGACCTACAACACAAGTAGAGGCCACACTGGGACCCACAACACAAGTAGAGGCCACACTGGGACCATCAACACAAGTAGAGACCACACTGGGACCATCAACACAAGTAGAGGCCACACTGGGACCCAGAACACAAGTAGAGGCCACACTGGGACCCAGAACACAAGTAGAGGCCACACTGGGACCCACAACACAAGTAGAGGCCACACTGGGACCCACAACACAAGTAGAGGCCACACTTGGACCATCAACACAAGTAGAGACCACACTGGGACCCACAAGACAAGTAGAGGCCACACTGGGACCATCAACACAAGTAGAGGCCACACTGGGACCATCAACACAAGTAGAGGCCACACTGGGACCCACAACACAAGTAGAGACCACACTGGGACCCACAACACAAGTAGAGGCTACACTGGGACCATCAACACAAGTAGAGGCCACACTGGGACCCACAACACAAGTAGAGGCCACACTTGGACCATCAACACAAGTAGAGGCCACACTGGGACCCACAACACAAGTAGAGGCCACACTGGGACCCACAACACAAGTAGAGGCCACACTGGGACCATCAACACAAGTAGAGGCCACACTGGGACCCACAACACAAGTAGAGACCACACCGGGACCCACAACACAAGTAGAGGCCACACTGGGACCATCAACACAAGTAGAGGCCACACTGGGACCCACAACACAAGTAGAGGCCACACTTGGACCATCAACACAAGTAGAGGCCACACCGGGACCCACAACACAAGTAGAGGCCACACTGGGACCATCAACACAAGTAGAGACCACACTGGGACCCACAACACAAGTAAAGGCCACACTGGGACCATCAACACAAGTAGAGACCACACTGGGACCCACAACACAAGTAGAGGCCACACTTGGACCATCAACACAAGTAGAGGCCACACTGGGACCCAGAACACAAGTAGAGGCCACACTGGGACCCACAACACAAGTAGAGGCCACACTGGGACCATCAACACAAGTAGAGGCCACACTGGGACCCACAACACAAGTAGAGACCACACTGGGACCCACAACACAAGTAGAGGCCACACTGGGACCATCAACACAAGTAGAGGCCACACTGGGACCCACAACACAAGTAGAGGCCACACTTGGACCATCAACACAAGTAGAGGCCACACTGGGACCCACAACACAAGTAGAGGCCACACTGGGACCCACAACACAAGTAGAGACCACACTGGTACCCACAACACAAGTAGAGGCCACACTGGGACCCACAACACAAGTAGAGGCCACACTGGGACCCACAACACAAGTAGAGGCCACACTGGGACCTACAACCCAAGTAGAGGCCACACTGGGATCCACAACACAAGTAGAGGCCACACTGGGACCCACAACACAAGTAGAGGCCACACTTGGACCATCAACACAAGTAGAGGCCACACTGGGACCCACAACACAAGTAGAGGCCACACTGGGACCATCAACACAAGTAGAGATCACACTGGGACCATCAACACAAGTAGAGGCCACACTGGGACCATCAACACAAGTAGAGACCACACTGGGACCCACAACACAAGTAGAGGCTACACTGGGACCATCAACACAAGTAGAGGCCACACTGGGACCCAGAACACAAGTAGAGGCCACACTGGGACCCAGAACACAAGTAGAGGCCACACTGGGACCATCAACACAAGTAGAGGCCACAATGGGACCCACAACACAAGCAGAGGCCACACTGGGACCCACAACACAAGTAGAGGCCACACTGGGACCTACAACACAAGTAGAGGCCACACTGGGACCCACAACACAAGTAGAGGCCACACTGAGACCATCAACACAAGTAGAGGCCACACTGGGACCCACAACACAAGTAGAGGCCACACTTGGACCATCAACACAAGTAGAGGCCACACTGGGACCCACAACACAAGTAGAGGCCACACTGGGACCATCAACACAAGTAGAGATCACACTGGGACCATCAACACAAGTAGAGGCCACACTGGGACCATCAACACAAGTAGAGACCACACTGGGACCCACAACACAAGTAGAGGCTACACTGGGACCATCAACACAAGTAGAGGCCACACTGGGACCCAGAACACAAGTAGAGGCCACACTGGGACCCAGAACACAAGTAGAGGCCACACTGGGACCATCAACACAAGTAGAGGCCACACTGGGACCCACAACACAAGTAGAGGCCACACTGGGACCCACAACACAAGCAGAGGCCACACTGGGACCCACAACACAAATACAATCCCATATCAAGTACAAGTCCTTGAATCCCACAACAGTTCACCCACAAAAGATGCATAGCAAAGCGAAACTCACTCAAGACCTCTTGTCATTGCACAGGTGTCTAGGCTGCCATGCACAGCTATGGGGGAGTGTGATGGTTGAAGGTGGATCTGGGCCAGGGACAATGTCACATGCTAACTGCAATTTATATGCAAATAGAATAGAGTGATCAACGCTGTTAGGAGACTTAGTGAGGCTTCTTCTTAGGTATGTAAGTGGATGGACTTTGAAAGTGTGTGTGTGTTTGTACTCACCTAGTTGTGGTTGAAGGGGTCGAGTCATAGCTCCTGGCCCCGCCTCTTCACTGGCCGCTACTGGGTCCTCCCTCTCCCTGCTCTGTGTGTGTGTGTGTGTGTGTGTGTGTGTGTGTACTCACCTATTTGTAGTTGCAGGGGTAGAGAGAGCTCCTGGCCCCGCCTCTTCACTGATCGCTACTAGGTCCACTCTCTCCCTGCTCCATGAGCTTAATCATACCTCGTCTTAAAACTCTGTATGGTTCCTGTGTGTGTGTGTGTGTGTGTGTGTGTGTGTGTGTACCAGGCAGGAGTAGTGGCAGGTTAAAGATGAACTTTCACCAATGACCCACACCTCCCCCCAACAACCCTGCCCATTGATCCCATCCAAACAGGTGGGTTCAGGAGCTGTGCCTCGACCCTTGCAATCATAATTAGGTAAGTACACACATACACACACACAAATACAAACACACAATTATTATTATTGTCATTATTATTATTATTATTATTATTATTATTATTTTATTAATTATTATTACTATAATAAAGACAGGCGGTAAACCCGTACGGGTTGCAGGTGTGGGGGGAGGGGGGGTATCAGAAATGTTTACATTGCTCTGAATAATTTCTAATATATAGTCAAAATATTTTTTTTTAAGTCTTGTTGCCTTTTAGAAAACTCGGGTTTCTAATTGTTTTCTGGTGGGGATTGTTGGTGTCATGGAGTGGGGGGGGGGTGATGGGGGATGATCCGAGGATGGGGAGGGTGGCAAGAGTGACTTGGATCAAGAGCCCTTCACGGGGGATGTATGGAGCTGTGAGGATGTTGTGACCTGGCATGATCCTTGCCTCCTACCCTCCATGATTCCCCCTCCTACCTCAGATTCCCTCCTACCCTCCATGATTCCCTCCCTCCTCCTCCTCCCTCCACTTGATTCCCTCCCTCCCTCCTACCCTCCATGATTCCCTCCCTCCTACCCTCCATGATTCCCTCCCTCCTCCACCCTCCATGATTCCCTCCCTCCCTCCTACCCTCCATGATTCCCTCCCTCCCTCCTACCCTCCATGATTCCCTCCCTCCCTCCTACCCTCCATGATTCCCTCCCTCCCTCCTACCCTCCATGATTCCCTCCCTCCCTCCTACCCTCCATGATTCCCTCCCTCCCTCCTACCCTCCATGATTCCCTCCCTCCCCTACCCTCCATGATTCCCTCCCTCCTCCTACCCTCCATGATTCCCTCCCTCCCTCCTACCCTCCATGATTCCCTCCTCCCTCCTACCCTCCATGATTCCCTCCCTCCCTCCCTACCCTCCATGATTCCCTCCCTCCCTCCTACCCTCCATGATTCCCTCCCTCCCCCTACCCTCCATGATTCCCTCCCTCCCTCCTACCCTCCATGATTCCCTCCCTCCCTCCTACCCTCCATGATTCCCTCCCTCCCTCCTACCCTCCATGATTCCCTCCCTCCCTCCTACCCTCCATGATTCCCTCCCTCCCTCCTACCCTCCATGATTCCCTCCCTCCCTCCTACCCTCCATGATTCCCTCCCTCCCTCCTACCCTCCATGATTCCCTCCCTCCCTCCTACCCTCCATGATTCCCTCCCTCCCTCCTACCCTCCATGATTCCCCCCCTCCCTCCTACCCTCCATGATTCCCTCCCTCCCTCCTACCCTCCATGATTCCCTCCCTCCCTCCTACCCTCCATGATTCCCTCCCTCCCTCCTACCCTCCATGATTCCCTCCCTCCCTCCTACCCTCCATGATTCCCTCCCTCCCTCCTACCCTCCATGATTCCCTCCCTCCCTCCTACCCTCCATGATTCCCTCCCTCCCTCCTACCCTCCATGATTCCCTCCCTCCCTCCTACCCTCCATGACTCCCTCCCTCCCTCCTACCCTCCATGATTCCCTCCCTCCCTCCTACCCTCCATGATTCCCTCCCTCCCTCCTACCCTCCATGATTCCCTCCCTCCCTCCCTCCTACCCTTCATGATTCCCTCCCTCCCTCCTACCCTCCATGATTATCTCCCTCCCTCTTACCCTCCATGATTCCCTCCCTCCCTCCCTCCTACCCTCCATGATTCCCTCCCTCCCTCCTACCCTCCATGATTCCCTCCCTCCCTCCTACCCTCCATGATTCCCTCCCTCCCTCCTACCCTCCATGACTCCCTCCCTCCCTCCTACCCTCCATGATTCCCTCCCTCCCTCCTACCCTCCATGATTCCCTCCCTCCCTCCTACCCTCCATGATTCCCTCCCTCCCTCCTACCCTCCATGTTTCCCTCCCTCCCTCCTACCCTCCATGATTCCCTCCCTCCCTCCTACCCTCCATGACTCCCTCCCTGCTTCCTTCCATGATTCCCTCCCTCCCTCTATGACTCCCTCCCTGCTTCCTTCCATGATTCCCTCCCTCCATGATTCCCTTCTACTCTCCATGACTCCCTCTCTCAATCCTTCCCTCCATCACTCCCTCCCTCCTTCCTTCCATGACTCCCTACCTCCCTCCCTCCATGATTCCCTCCCTCCCTCCATGACTCCCTCCCTTCCTTCATGACTCCCTCCCTTCCTCCTTCCCTCAATAACTCCCTCCCTGACTTCCTTCTTCCCTCCGTGACTCCCTCCACTATCTCTCCTACTCCATCCACCTCTCTCCCTCCCAGCACCCAGCTCCCTCCTTCCTCCCTCCCAGCACCCAGCTCCCTCCTTCCTCCCTCCCAGCACCCAGCTCCCTCCTTCCTCCCTCCCAGCACCCAGCTCCCTCCTTCCTCCCTCCCAACACCCAGCTCCCTCCTTCCTCCCAACACCAAGCTCCCTCCTTTCTCCCTCCCAGCACCCAGCTCCCTCCTTTCTCCCTCCCAACACCCAGCTCCCTCCCCACCCTCCCTCCCAACACCCAGCTCCCTCCCCACCCTCCCTCTCAACACCCAGCTCCCTCAAAACACCCAGCTCCCTCCCCACCCTCCCTCCCAGCACCCCTCCCTCCCAGCACCCTCCTCCCTCCCCCTCCATCAAATCATCAGATTTCCATGGTAATAATTCAATGGATTAAAAAATTTTTTACCTACGGAATTACTTTATCGTCATGGAGATTCCAAAGAATTTCAGTTTTCCTGAAAAAAAAGAAAAAATTTACTCACGGTGAAAGATAATCAACATTCCCTTTTTTTTTTTGTGTTCGATGCCTCGTGTTAATTGGCAGCGGCGGCAGCACCGGCCAATCAAAACGAAGCTTGGTAATGTTCGCAGATATCATTGGGTCTTGTTGCCTCTGGGCGGTGTTATGATCTGGGAATCATATTCACGTGTGTTTTTATGATGGTGCTGCTTGAAAACTCTTGCGTATGTTGTTTTAATTGGTGTGTGTGCGTGCGTGTGTGTGTGTGTGTGTGTGTGTGTGTGTGTGTGTGTGTGTGTGTGTGCGTGCGTGCGTGTGTGTGTGTGGGTGTGTGTGCGTGCGTACGTGTGTGTGTGTGTATGTGTGTGTATGTGTGTGTATGTGTGTGTGTGTGTATGTACTCACCTAGTTGTGGTTGCAGGGGTCGATACATAGCTCCTGGCCCCGCCTCTACACTGGCCGCGACTGGGTCACTCTCCCTGCGCCATGAGCTTTATCATACCTCTCCTTAAAGCTATGTATGGAACCTGCCTCCACTACATCTCTTCCCAAGCTATTCCACTTCCCGACAACTCTGTGACTGAAGAAATACTTCCTAACATCCCTGTGATTCATCTGAGTCTTCAACTTCCAACTGTGTCCCCTTGTTGCTGTGTCCCATCTCTGGAACATTCTGTGTCTGTCAACCTTGTCAATTCCTCTCAGTATTTTATATGTCGTTATCATGTCCCCCCTATCTCTCCTGTCCTCCAGTGTCGTCAGGTCGATTTCCCTTAACCTCTCCTCGTAGGACATACCCCTTAGTTCCGGGAATAGTCTTGTTGCAAACCTTTGCACTTTCTCGAGCTTCTTCACATGCTTGGCTAGGTGTGGGTTCCAAACTGGTGCTGCATACTCCATTATGGGCCTAACGTACACAGTGTACAGGGTCCTAAACGATTCTTTATTGAGATGTCGGAATGCTGTTCTTAGGTTTGCTAGGCGCCCATATGCTGCAGCAGTTATTTGGTTGATGTGCGCCTCAGGAGATGTGCCTGGTGTTATACTCACCCCAAGATCCTTTTCCTTGATTGAGGGTTGTAGTCTCTGGCCCCCTAGACTGTACTCTGTCTGCGGTCTTCTTTGCCCTTCCCCAATCTTCATGACTTTGCACTTGGTGGGGTTGAACTCCAGGAGCCAATTGCTGGACCAGGCTTGTGTATGTGTGTGTGTATGTGTGTGTGTGTGTGCGTGTGTGTGCGTGTGTGTGTGTGTGTATGTGTGTGTGTATGTGTGTGTGTATGTGTGTGTATGTGTGCGTGTGTGCACACCTCTGAGTTTCCTAGTCTCTCTGCCTTCCTTCCCCTCAACAATATCTCCAAGTATCTGTCACGTCGTGACTATATCTCCTCTGTTACTCCACATTTTCAGTCTTGTCAATAACTGCGCCAAACCATCCTTAATTAACCTCTTCACTAACTATATCCTGATACTAAACCTCTGGACAATAGCAGAACCTACATTGTTTTTTAATTCGATATCAAAATACAAAAATGAAAAAAAAAATTAAATTATGCAATCAAGTTAGCACATTTTAATATATTTTGAATTATTGATATATATATATATATATATATATATATATATATATATATATATATATATATATATATATATATATATAATATATATATATATATATAACATTTCCCTATTCGTTTATAATTTGCAATATATATTTTTTACCCTCGTGAGATTAAGCAGTGACCAGACCGAGGGTGATGCTGGGTTAGATTAATGATGGTAATTAAGCAGTGACCAGGCCGAGGGTGATGCTGGGTTAGATTAATGATGGTAATTAAGCAGTGACCAGACCGAGGGTGATGCTGGGTTAGATTAATGATGGTAATTAAGCAGTGACCAGGCCGAGGGTGATGCTGGGTTAGATTAATGATGGTAATTAAGCAGTGACCAGGCCGAGGGTGATGCTGGGTTAGATTAATGATGGTAATTAAGCAGTGACCAGGCCGAGGTTGATGCTGGGTTAGATTAATGATGGTAATTAAGCAGTGACCAGACCGAGGGTGATGCTGGGTTAGATTAATGATGGTAATTAAGCAGTGACCAGGCCGAGGTTGATGCTGGGTTAGATTAATGATGGTAATTAAGCAGTGACCAGGCCGAGGTTGATTCTGGGTTAGATTAATGATGGTAATTAAGCAGTGACCACGCCGAGGGTGATGCTGGGTTAGATTAATGATTGTAATTAAGCAGTGACCAGGCCGAGGGTGATGCTGGGTTACATTAATGATGGTAATTAAGCAGTGACCAGACCGAGGGTGATGCTGGGTTACATTAATGATGGTAATTAAGCAGTGACCAGGCCGAGGGTGATGCTGGGTTAGATTAATGATGGTAATTAAGCAGTAACCAGGCCGAGGGTGATGCTGGGTTAGATTAATGATGGTAATTAAGCAGTGACCAGGCCGAGGGTGATGCTGGGTTAGATTAATGATGGTAATTAAGCAGTGACCAGGCCGAGGGTGATGCTGGGTTAGATTAATGATGGTAATTAAGCAGTGACCAGACCGAGGGTGATGCTGGGTTAGATTAATGATGGTAATTAAGCAGTGACCAGACCGAGGGTGATGCTGGGTTACATTAATGATGATAATTAAGCAGTGACCAGACCGAGGTTGATGCTGGGTTAGATTAATGATGATAATTAAGCAGTGACCAGACCGAGGGTGATGCTGGGTTAGATTAATGATGGTAATTAAGCAGTGACCAGACCGAGGGTGATGCTGGGTTACATTAATGATGATAATTAAGCAGTGACCAGACCGAGGGTGATGCTGGGTTACATTAATGATGGTAATTAAGCAGTGACCAGACCGAGGTTGATGCTGGGTTACATTAATGATGGTAATTAAGCAGTGACCAGACCGAGGGTGATGCTGGGTTACATTAATGATGGTAATTAAGCAGTGACCAGACCGAGGGTGATGCTGGGTTACATTAATGATGATAATTAAGCAGTGACCAGGCCGAGGTGATGCTGGGTTACATTAATGATGTAATTAAGCAGTGACCAGACCGAGGGTGATGCTGGGTTACATTAATGATGATAATTAAGCAGTGACCAGACCGAGGGTGATGCTGGGTTACATTAATGATGATAATTAAGCAGTGACCAGACCGAGGGTGATGCTGGGTTACATTAATGATGGTAATTAAGCAGTGACCAGACCGAGGTTGATGCTGGGTTACATTAATGATGGTAATTAAGCAGTGACCAGACCGAGGGTGATGCTGGGTTACATTAATGATGGTAATTAAGCAGTGACCAGACCGAGGGTGATGCTGGGTTACATTAATGATGGTAATTAAGCAGTGACCAGACCGAGGGTGATGCTGGGTTAGTTAGAGTAATGAATAATGTGAATTATTATCCTGTTTAAAGGAACAAGTGTTAGCCATGTCTAACCTGACTTGCTATTGTTTTGTTGTCTCTTCTGCACTTATTCTCTCTCTCTCTCTTTCACCTTCCATTTTCTCCTTCATTGTCCTGTATGGCATAATTTAATCACTAATATTAACCATCACTACCACTACTACTAACCTTCCCTCTCACACCACTGCTGTTAGCAACCACTAACTCCCTCTCATTCATCACCACCAGGAGCAATGACCAGCAACTACCACCACTACTACCATCACCACTATCACCACCAACAACAACAACAACAACTGTACTACCAGCAACATGGCCTCAGCGAGGTTAGTGAATTCTGGCCACCTGCTACACTGTTTAACCAATCGATGGGTGCTGGAACCTTCCCTTATCTGTCGCCAGTACCAGCAGCACCACCAGCACTACCTTTACTACCAGTACCACCAGCACCACCAGCACCACCAGCATCACCAGCACCACCAACACCACCAGCACCACCAGCACCACCAGCACCACCAGCACCACCAGCACCACCAGCACCACCAGCACCACCAGCACCACCAGCACCACTACCAGCACCACTACCAGCACCACCAGCACCACTACCAGCACCACCAATACTAGCAGCAGCTGCTGGTCTTGCTGCTGTTGCTGCTACTGATGGTGTTGCTGCTGCTACTGCTAGTGTTGTTGCTGCTACTGCTGTTCCTGCTGTTATTGGTGCTGCTACTGCTGCTGGTGCTGGTGCTGCTGCTGCTGCTGCTACTGCTGGTGCTGCTGCTGTTACTGTTGCTGCTGCTACTGCTGCTGGTGCTGCTGCAGCTACTGCTGCTGCTACTGCTGCTGCTACTGCTGTTCCTGCTGCTGCTGGCGTTGCTGGTGCTGCTGCTGTTACTACTGCTGCTGCTATTGCCGCTACTACTGCTGGTGCTGCTGCTGGTGTTGCTGGTGCTTCTGCTGCTACTACTGCCGCTGCAACTGCTGCTACTGCTCCTACTGCTGTTCCTGCTGCTGCTGTTGGTGGTGTTGCTGGTGCTGCTGCTGCTACTACTGCTGCTGCAACTGCTGTTACTGCTCCTACTGCTGTTCCTGCTGCTGGTGGTGGTGGTGTTGCTGGTGGTGCTGCTGCTATTACTGCTGCTGCTACTGCTGTTTGTGCTGCTGCTGGTGTTGCTGGTGCTGCTGCTGCTACTACTGCTGCTGCAACTGCTGCTACTGCTCCTACTGCTGTTCGTGCTGCTGCTGCTGCTGCTGGTGTTGCTGGCTGCTGCTGCTGCTGCTACTTCTGTTCGTGCTGCTGCTGGTGTTGCTGCTGCTGCTGCTGGTGCTGGTGTTGCTGGTGCTGCTGCTACTGCTGTTCGTGCTGCTGCTGTTGTTGCTGGTGCTGCTACTGCTGCTACTGCTGTTCGTGCTGCTGCTGGTGCTGCTGCTGGTGTTGCTGGTGCTGCTACTGCTGCTACTGCTGTTCGTGCTGCTGCTGCTGCTGCTGCTGCTGACCCACCTGCAAATTTCTCACATCGAGAGAAAAGTAACGACAAAAATAAAGTCTAGCTTCCAACAGTGGTGTAAATGAGAAGACGTTTCGCCCTCCAGGGACTTTACCAATTCTCCAACAAATTCCCGTGGTCGAAACATCTCAATACAATGGCATAAACCGCACATTGAGAATTATTAAAATGCTTGTAGGTCTTTAATACTTCCGATACGCACTTCCCATCACATCACAGCAAGAGCAGGGAATCGAACCCACGGCAAGCAAGTCTCTAAAACTTGCAGGCCAGTGTGCTAAATGTTGGTCCACGCCGGCCTAGTACGATTGATCCCACTAAGTATATTTCTATACAACTTAGTGTATCTGAACGTTAGAAGGACCAGGGAGAGTGTTCAGACACTCTCTCATGAGCACTTGCGTGTGTGGTGAGTCCCTTTCCAAACACCTGTGAGTATGTTTGATGACAGAGAGTGTTTTATCCGAGCCATTCCAGGATGCTGGGAAGCGTTTCAACATCCTTGGTCACACGGTACGAGAACAAGCCAATTGTTCCAAGAATCTGGCCCTGGTTACCGTACATGTTGTAAACTCCACGGAGTATGTTCGGATATGTTTTAATCACCAGGAAGTGCCTTTGAACACTTTCTATCCACCAGGAAGTTTGTTCGAACACCGTCTAACCATCAGGAAGTGCGTTAGAACACCTTCTAACCACCAGGAAGTGCATTCGAACACCTTCTAACTACCAGGATGTGAGTTTAAGCACCTTCTAAACAGTAGGAAGTGGGTTCGAACACCTAACCACCAGGAAGGGCTTTCGAACACCTAACCACAGGAAGTGCCTTTGAACGCCTTCTAACTACCCGGAAGTGCATGCGAACACCTTCTAACCAGGAAGTGCGTTCGAACACCTTCTAATCAGGAAGTGCGTTTGAAGACCTTCTAACTACCAGGAAGTGTATTTGAAAGCATATTAAACACTAAAGAGGTGTGTTTATTCACATTCTAAATACCAAAGAATGTGTTCGAATAAGCTTTAAGCACCGGGGAATGCGTTCGAACGCGTTTAAACACCAGGAGTGTGTTCGAATATGTTCTAAATTCCAGGGAGTGTGATCGAAAGCTTTTTAAGCACTAGTAGCGTATTTCTGGTTAAAGTTGAAAGCATGTGGCAGAAATATTTAGTGAGATGTGGACCTTTACTAATGGAGCGTTGATGGTGCTCTTCAGGCGCAATTTAGAGAGATAACACTGACTAGGAGGGGAGCGGAGATGAGGATGCTGGGTGATGATGATGATGTTGGCGGATGCTCAGGATGTTGGTGGATGTTTAGGATGTTGGTGGATGTTTAGGATGTTGATGGATGTTCAGGATGTTGGTGGATGCTCAGGATGTTGGCGGATGTTAAGGATGCTGGCGGATGCTCAGGATGTTGGCGGATGTTCAGGATGTTGTTGGATGTTTAGGATGTTGGTGGATGCTCAGGATGTTGGCAGATGTTCAGGATGTTGGTGGATGTTCAAGATGTTGGTGGATGCTGCACTTCATCTCATCCAGCTGGAAGCACAGCTGGCCAGAGTCCTCTAGCAATGAGTCGACCACCCTAGAATTACTTAGCTAAGTGCTGAGGCCTTCTGACACTTCAGAGGGCGGGTGGCTGGCTTGAACACAACCACCTGGAACCACCAGACTCCCTCGTGCCTCTAGCTGGTAAACAACACAACGTGTGGTGTATGTGTGTAATAACACCCCAGAGTGTTCTCATTATTCACTATATAATTCACTATTTTCTTCAGTTTATGCAGCATTTGTGTGTGTAGGGAGGCATGGTCTGGGACCGGGTGGCGGGGGCGTGGCCCCCTGAAGCATGCTTCAGGTATTGTTGACCCCCTTGAAGCATGCTTCAGGTATTGTTGACCCCCTTGAAGCATGCTTCAGGTATTGTTGACCCCCTTGAAGCATGCTTCAGGTATTGTTGACCCCCTGAAGCATGCTTCAGTAGCAGCTTCAGGTATTGACCCCCTTGAAGCATGCTTCAGGTATTGTTGTAGACTGTGTATAATAAATTCAGATGTTGGAAGTTTATGTCAAACTTCACATCACGTTGTATATAACCTGGTCTCTTTTTCTGATTTGCCTCTGATTGCACTAAGCTGGTTCTTAGCGCCACCTGGCGCTCACAGAGTGAACAGGTGCTTGAATTCGTGACGTTAGTACAGGTGATAACGCCACGTCAAAGTAGAGCAATCAGAGCCAAGGTAATGACGTCACGCTAGGGTAGAACCAATCAGAGCTCAGATAATTGCTTCACGTTACGGTAAAACCAATCAAAGCACAGGTAATAGCATCATGCCTGGGTAGAGGCAATCAATGCTCAGATAATAACGTCACACCAGGTTAGAGCCAATCAGAGCCCCGGTAATGACGTCACGCCTGGGTAGAGCCAATCAGAGCCCCGGTAATGACGTCACGCCAGGGTAGATCCATTCAGATCCCAGATAATAATGTCACACCAGGGTAGAGCCAATCAGAGCTTAGGCAATAACGTCACACCAGGGTAGGGCCAATCAGAGCCCAGATAATGACGTCACGCCTGGGTAGATTCAATCAGAGCCCAGATAACGTCACACCAGGCTAGAGCCAATCAGAGCCCAGATAATGACTTCACGCCAGGGTAGAGCCACTCAGATCCCTGATAATAACGTCACACCAGGGAAGAGCCAATCAGATCCCAGATAATGACGTCACGCCAGGGTAAAGGCACTCAGATTCCAGATAATAACGTCACACAAGGGTAGAGCCAATCAGAGCCCAGGTAATAACGTCACACCAGGGTAGCACCAATCAGAGCCCAGGTAATGACTTCACGCCTGGGTGAGAAGGCCGTAAATCCAGAGCCTGCAGGTAATACGTCACGCTACACAAGCGGTAACGCCAATCAGAGCCCAGGTAATGACGTCACGCCTGGGTAGAGCCAATCAGAGCCCAGGTAATAACGTCACACCAGGGTACATATGCTGGAGCATCCTAAAATCGGCCAGAGCCCAGGTAATGACGTCACGCCTGGGTAGAGCCAATCAGAGCCCAGGTAATAACGTCACACAGGGTAGCACCAATCAGAGCCCAGGTAATGACGTCACGCCTGGTAGAGCTAGCCAATAATCAGGGGGCCCAGGCAGTAATGACGTCACGCCAGGGTAGCACCAATCAGAGCCCCGGCCCAGGTAATGACGTCACGCCTGGGTAGAGCCAATCAGAGCAGTGTTTGTTGCATACCAGCACCAAGCGTCGAGATTTTTAATAGCACTGTTTATTCTGTGCTTTTTTCATTATATTTTCAATTTCTACTGTTGCACAGTCGAGTTTGCAATGTGAGAGGAGGGAGGAAAGTTGCAGGAGGACAGAAATTGGTGGGAGTTTAAATATATATATATATATAGTATATATATATATATATATATATATATATATATATATATATATATATATATATATATATATATATATATATATATATATGTGTGTGTGTGTGTGTGTGTGTGTGTGTGTGTGTGTGTGTGTGTGTGTATTTACGTAAATGGGTCTGTGAGATCAACTGAAAATAAACCTCTGATACTGAACTTAATTGAGCTTTCACAGGGGTTCAGAAATTAAGTTTCACGAGGTTATGAAACCTCAAGATTCACGAGGTTCTGAAACCTCAAGTTTCACGAGGTTCTGAAACCTCGAGTTTCACGAGGTTCTGAAACCTCGAGTTTCACGAGGTTCTGAACCTCAAGTTTCACGAGGTTCTAAACTTTAAGTTTCACTAGGTTCTGAACCTCAAGTTTCACGAGGTTCTAAACTTCAAGTTTCACGAGGTTCTGAAACCTCAAGTTTCACGAGGTTCTGAAACCTCAAGTTTCACGAGGTTCTGAAACCTCAAGTTTCACGAGGTTCTGAAACCTCAAGTTTCACGAGGTTCTGAAACCTCAAGTTTCACGAGGTTCTGAAACCTCAAGTTTCACGAGGTTCTGAAACCTCAAGTTTCACGAGGTTCAAGCGTGTAAACATAATCTTAAATAATTTACATACTTAGATTACTTCCTGAGGTTTTTTCTTCCAGTATTATCACCGGCGATGTTATGTCAATCATTGTGTACTAAGTTTTAAGTCTAAGCCGGAGTATTGTGGGAGTTTTGGTTGAGAATTGTTGATTTTTTAAAAAAATCGTATGACTGAACTGTTCAGTCACTTGTGTACTCAGTCATACGTGTACTCAGTCACCTTTGTACTCAGTCATATGTACACTCCGTCATATGTTTGGAAATATTGACACAAATTAATTGACAAAAAAGTGAAATTTCTCTTAAAAGCGTCAGGTAGGCAGGCAGGTAGGCAGATAGGCAGTAGGCAGGCTGGCAGGCAGGCTGGAAGGCAGGTAGGCAGGCTGGCAGGCAGGCTGGCAGGCAGGCAGGCACGCATGTAGGCAGACAGGCAGGTAGGCAGGCAGGCAGGTAGGGAAGCAGACAAGCAGGCAGAGAGACAGGTAGGCAGGCAGGCAGGCAGGCAGGGAGGCAGACAGGCAGGCAGGTAGGGAAGCAGGCAGGCAGGCAGAGATACAGGCAGGCAGGCAAGCACGCACGCAGGCAGGTAGACAGGCAGGCAAGGAGACAGGCAGGCAGGCAGGCAGGTAGGCAGGCAGGCAGGCAGACAGGGAGGCAGACAAGCAGACAGGCAGGTAGGCAGGTAGGGAGACAGACAAGCAGGCAGGCATACAGGCAGGCAGGCAGGCAGGCAGGCAGGCAGGTAGGCAGGCAGGCAGGCAGGCAGGCAGGCAACTTACTTTACGTTACCATATGTAAGAACAGGAAGATCAAAAATCAGAATGAAGGTAGTGAGGGTGACTTGGCCAGGGACATTCAACAGACCAAACCAGAGTGCCAGAGGAAGTGTCACAGTGCCAGAGGAAGTACCAGAGTGCCAAAGACAGTACCAGAGTGCCAAAGACAGTACCAGAGTGTCAGAGGCAGTACCAGAGTGCCAGAGGCAGTACCAGAGTGCCAGGGGAAGTACCAGAGGGCCAGAGAAAGTACAAGAGTACCAGAGAAAGTACAAGAGTGCCAGAGAAAGTACCAGAGTGCCGAGGAAACGTAGACAGGCTTCCGAAACATGCTACATCCAGATCTCCGGCTCTTTAAATAAATGTTGTGGTATCTATCCACTAGTCCGTGTTCAAGTATGACCACCATTCCCATATACCATACCCATTTTCCATTCCCCTTCTCCATCCTCATTTTCCATACCCATTTTTCCATTCCCATTTCCCATACCCATTTTACATACCCATTTTCCATTCCCATTTTCCATGCCCATTTTCCATACCCATT
Source organism: Cherax destructor (assembly GCA_009830355.1). Classification (NCBI taxonomy): domain Eukaryota; kingdom Metazoa; phylum Arthropoda; class Malacostraca; order Decapoda; family Parastacidae; genus Cherax; species Cherax destructor. The sequence continues at coordinate 29,299 of WNWK01007873.1, forward strand.
TTCCATTCCCATTTTCCATGCCCATTTCTCATACCCATTTTCCATTCCCATTTCCCAAATCTGCAAAATATTCACCGTCTAACAGAACCAGTGTCCAGCAGTTGAATATACACAGAAAATTGGCTTTCAGGACCACGTTTCATCCTCAGTTTTACGCATATTGACTCAAGAGGAATAACAACACGGAACACGTATGAAACATGAGCCGAATAGGAACTCAGAACACGTATGGAACACGGACACACCGTCTAATACACAAGATACGGGAGCGTTTTTATTAACTAATTTTGTTTTTTTTCCATAGCGTTTGTGTCGTTACTCTTTGTAAAGGGGAAGTGTACACACGTACACACACACACACACACACACGCGCGCGCACACACACACACACACACACACACACACACAAGAGGTATGATATAGCTCATGGACCAGGGAGAGAGTGGACCTAGTAGTGACCAGTGAAGAGGCTGGGCCATGAGCTATGAATCGACCCCTGCAACCACAATTAGGTGAATACACACACATATACACAGAAGAGGTACGATCAAGTTCTTGGAACAGGGAGAGAATGGACCTAGTAACAAACAGAGGAGCCAGGAGCTGTGAATCGACCCCTGCAACCACAAATAGGTGAGTACACACACGTCTATAAAAGAGGAAACTGAATCAGTGCTACTCCACAGTCATATAAGAAAGAATAAGACTGTAAAATGCCAAGTGATCGATCTGAGGGAAGGGTTGCAACACAGCCACACACTGAAGTAGACAAGAACTTCAGCAAAAGATTGAAGGATGTCTCCATAGACACCACGGTACTGAGAACAGACCAACGGATTCTTCATCCAGAGATGCTAACGTTCTATCCAGAGCGAAACATCGGCAGTTAGGATAAACGATGGTGTTGGCGACAAGGTCATGACGACTACACTGTTCTGACAGTGAAACTTCCGGATACAGATTTCACTGTCAGCAATATGAAAAGTTACAATACCGTGGCTGGAACAATACCGTGGCTGGAACAATACTATGGCTGGAACAATACTGTGGCTGGAACAATACTGTGGCTGGAACAATACTGTGGCTGGAACAATACCGTGGCTGGAACAATACTGTGGCTGGAACAATACTGTGGCTGGAACAATACCGTGGCTGGAACAATACTGTGGCTGGAACAATACTGTGGCTGGAACAATACTGTATCTGGAACAATACCGTGGCTGGAACAATACTGTGGCTGTAACAATACTGTGGCTGGAACAATACCGTGGCTGGAACAATACTGTGGCTGGAACAATAATGTGGCTGGAACAATACTGTGGCTGGAACAATACCGTGGCTGGAACAATACTGTGGCTGGAACAATACCGTGGCTGGAACAATAATGTGGCTGGAACAATAATGTGGCTGGAACAATACCGTGGCTGGAACAATACTGTGGCTGGAACAATACTGTGGCTGGAACAATACTGTGGCTGGAACAATACCGTGGCTGAACAACACCGTGGCTGGAACAATACTGTGGCTGGAACAATACTGTGGCTGAAACAATATCGTGGCTGGAACAATACCGTGGCTGGAACAATACTGTGGCTGGAACAATACTGTGGCTGGAACAATACCGTGGCTGGAACAATACCGTGGCTGGAACAATACTGTGGCTGGAACAATACCGTGGCTGGAATAATACTGTGGCTGGAACAATACTGTGGCTGGAACAATACCGTGGCTGGAACAATACTGTGGCTGGAACAATACTGTGGCTGGAACAATACTGTGGCTGGAACAATACTGTGGCTGGAACAATACTGTGGCTGGAACAATACTGTAGCTGGAACAATACTGTGGCTGGAACAATACTGTAGCTGGAACAATACCGTGGCTAAACAACACCGTGGCTGGAACAATACTGTGGCTGGAACAATACTGTGGCTGAAACAATATCGTGGCTGGAACAATACTGTGGCTGTAACAATACTGTGGCTGGAACAATACTGTGGCTGGAACAATACCGTGGCTGAACAACACCGTGGCTGGAACAATACTGTGGCTGGAACAATACTGTGGCTGGAACAATACTGTGGCTGGAACAATACTGTGGCTGGAACAATACTGTGGCTGGAACAATACTGTGGCTGGAACAATACTGTGGCTGAAACAATATCGTGGCTGGAACAATACTGTGGCTGGAACAATACTGTGGCTGGAACAATACTGTGGCTGGAACAACACCGTGGCTGGAACAATACTGTGGCTGGAACAATACTGTGGCTGGAACAATACTGTGGCTGGAACAACACCGTGGCTGAACAACACCGTGGCTGAAACAATATCGTGGCTGGAACAATATCGTGGCTGGAACAATACTGTGGCTGAAACAATACCGTGGCTGAACAACACCCTGACTGGAACAATACCGTGGCTGGAACAATACTGTGGCTGGAACAATACCGTGGCTGAACAACACCCTGGCTGGAACAATACCGTGGCTGGAACAACACCGTGGCTGGAACAATGCAGTAGCTGGAACAATACCGTGGCTGGAACAATACCGTGGCTGGAACAATACCGTGGCTGGAACAATACTATGGCTGGAACAATACTGTGGCTGGAACAATACTGTGGCTGGAACAATACTGTGGCTGGAACAATACCGTGGCTGGAACAATACTGTGGCTGGAACAATACTGTGGCTGGAACAATACCGTGGCTGGAACAATACTGTGGCTGGAACAATACTGTGGCTGGAACAATACTGTGGCTGGAACAATACCGTGGCTGGAACAATACTGTGGCTGGAACAATACTGTGGCTGGAACAATACCGTGGCTGGAACAATACTGTGGCTGGAACAATACTGTGGCTGGAACAATACTGTGGCTGGAACAATACCGTGGCTGGAACAATACTGTGGCTGGAACAATACTGTGGCTGGAACAATACCGTGGCTGGAACAATACTGTGGCTGGAACAATACTGTGGCTGGAACAATACCGTGGCTGGAACAATACTGTGGCTGGAACAATACCGTGGCTGGAACAATAATGTGGCTGGAACAATAATGTGGCTGGAATAATACCGTGGCTGGAACAATACTGTGGCTGGAACAATACTGTGGCTGGAACAATACTGTGGCTGGAACAATACCGTGGCTGAACAACACCGTGGCTGGAACAATACTGTGGCTGGAACAATACTGTGGCTGAAACAATATCGTAACTGGAACAATACCGTGGCTGGAACAATACTGTGGCTGGAACAATACTGTGGCTGGAACAATACCGTGGCTTGAACAATACCGTGGCTGGAACAATACTGTGGCTGGAACAATACCGTGGCTGGAATAATACTGTGGCTGGAACAATACTGTGGCTGGAACAATACCGTGGCTGGAACAATACTGTGGCTGGAACAATACTGTGGCTGGAACAATACTGTGGCTGGAACAATACTGTGGCTGGAACAATACTGTGGCTGGAACAATACTGTGGCTGGAACAATACTGTGGCTGGAACAATACTGTAGCTGGAACAATACCGTGGCTAAACAACACCGTGGCTGGAACAATACTGTGGCTGGAACAATACTGTGGCTGAAACAATATCGTGGCTGGAACAATACTGTGGCTGTAACAATACTGTGGCTGGAACAATACTGTGGCTGGAACAATACCGTGGCTGAACAACACCGTGGCTGGAACAATACTGGGGCTGGAACAATACTGTGGCTGGAACAATACTGTGGCTGGAACAATACTGTGGCTGGAACAATACTGTGGCTGGAACAATACTGTGGCTGGAACAATACTGTGGCTGGAACAATACTGTGGCTGAAACAATATCGTGGCTGGAACAATACTGTGACTGGAACAATACTGTGGCTGGAACAATACTGTGGCTGGAACAACACCGTGGCTGGAACAATACTGTGGCTGGAACAATACTGTGGCTGGAACAATACTGTGGCTGGAACAACACCGTGGCTGAACAACACCGTGGCTGAAACAATATCGTGGCTGGAACAATATCGTGGCTGGAACAATACTGTGGCTGAAACAATACCGTGGCTGAACAACACCCTGGCTGGAACAATACCGTGGCTGGAACAACACCGTGGCTGGAACAATGCAGTGGCTGGAACAATACCGTGGCTGGAACAATACCGTGGCTGGAACAATGCAGTGGCTGGAACAACACCGTGGCTGGAACAATGCCGTGGCTGGAACAACACCGTGGCTGGAACAATGCAGTGGCTGGAACAACATAGTGGCTGGAACAATGCCGTGGCTGGAACAACACTGTGGCTGGAACAATGCAGTGGTTGGAACAACACTGTGGCTGGAACAATGCAGTGGCTGGAACAATACCGTGGCTGGAACAGGTCACCCAAAACCCTCTTAGGAGAGAAAACTTGTGAGGACGTCTGATGATGGCCCCCCCTGACCGAAACGTCGTCACCAGCTCCCTCTCCCAAGTGCGGATGTTTGTGTTGACTTCACTGTCTTTTAGACTGTCAATAATAGAAGTTGCTCTCCAACGAGTGTCTGTCTGCCAGACAGCTCGACATTACTGCCCATCTATCACGGAAGTGAAAAAAATATTATGGAAGAAGGTTGACGTACAGCAACGAGACCAAATAACATATATGAGTGAGACTAAGATTGATTAATATTGATGTTGATTGAGATTGAATTTGAGATTGATCAAGATTGAGATTGATTGAGATTGAATTTGAGATTGATATTGATTCATACTGATTAAGATTGACTGCGATTCTCCACTGGTGTCGAGGGAAGGTCCCGAAGCACTATGTGTCACAGTGTCAAAAGCCTCGAACAAGTGCCTCTAGCGGGTGCCAGAAGAGTGATAGGAAAAAGCCAATGTTATCCCAATACACAAAAAAAACCAGACTGAAGGTACAAGGTTACGAACAAGCATCTTTAAGACGAAATTAAAAAAAATCGTGAAAATAGATAATGCAGATTTCAGGGAAAAAGGTCTGGCCTTACTCTATCGTTCAGTGTTAGCAGAAAAGGCACAATTAAGAAGGAGAATCACGACAGTGAGATGATTCAGTTTTCTCGCGAGGAATAATTCAATAATAAAAAAGTGGCTGTTAGGGTTCAACCCCGGGAAATATCAAGTGAAAGTTTTGGTCTGCCCAGCAGGCTCTTATACCTGCCTCAGTAGCTACCTACATTCATGTTTTTTTTTATGCAAGGTGTAAAATATGACATAGACAAGAAAGTCTTGTGTTGACATACATTTTTTTTTATGTTTTTGAAGATGTTTATGTGTGTTTAAAATGGCAGTGTGGTGTGGACCAGAGCTGGTGTGGACCAGAGCTGGTGTGGACCAGAGCTGGTGTGGACCAGAGCTGGTGTGGACCAGAGCTGGTGTGGACCAGAGCTGGTGTGGACCCGACTTAGTGTGGACCAGAGCTGATGTGGACCAGACCTAGTGTGGACCGGATATTAAAGGTGATCGCTGTCATGAGTACCGCAGTTCCAGCCACAGGCAGTTAAGGGGTAGTTCCTTTTTCCCCTCACCCCTTGAGTCTCTCTCTCTCTCTCTCTCTCTCTCTCTCTCTCTCTCTCTCTCTCTCTCTCTCTCTCTCTCTCTCTCTCTCTCTCTCTCTTCCTCTCGAGAAAAAAGTGAGATTTTCCAAATCCCAGAGAGGGGAGAATGGATCACGTAAACAAAACACTCATGTGAACATTCGTCTGCAGATCCGTATAATCCCAGGTAGGTGAGGGGCAGGTGAGGGGTAGGTGAGGGGCAGGTGAGGTGCAGATGAGGTGGAGGTGGAGGGCAGGTGAGGGGCAGGTGAGGTGCAGGTGAGGGGCAGGTGAGGGGCAGATGAGGGACAGGTGAGAGGCAGGTGAGGGGCAGGTGAGGGGCAGGTGATTGGCAGGTGAGGGGCAGGTGAGCAGAGGCAGGTGAGTGGCAGGTGAGGGGCAGGTGAGGGGCAGGTGAGGGCAGGTGAGGGGCAGGTGAGGGACAGGTGAGGGGCAAGTGAGGGACAAGTGAGAGGCAGGTGAGGGACAGGTGAGGGGCAGGTGAGAGGGCAGGTAAGGGGCAGGTGAGGGGCATGTGAGGGGCAGGTGAGAGGGCAGGTGAGGTGCACGTGAGAGACAGGTGAGACGGCAGGTGAGAGGCAGGTGAGGGCAGGGAGGGAGTGAGATGGCAGTAGGGCAGGTGAGAGGCAGGTGGAGAGGGGCGAGGCAGGTCAGATGGGCAGGTGAGAGGGCAGGTGAGAGGGCAGGCGAGGGGCAGGTGAGGTGAGGAAGAGAAAGTGTATGACAGATAATAGACTTCTATGATACAATACTTTCGTCTTGATCTCTACGATATCCACCTCCCTCTCTAACATCCCCTCCAACACTCCCTCTCCAACCCCTCTCCAACACCCTCTGCAACATTCCATCAAATCCCATCTAAAAGACGAGTCCAATTTGAAGGGCGAGGCACTGAAGGAGACCATATAAGTTCCTTCCCAGCCAAGTCTCCTCATATTAAGTCCCTTTATTCCATATCTCTCTCTCTCTCTCTCTCTCTCTCTCTCTCTCTCTCTCTCTCTCTCTCTCTCTCTCTCTCTCTCTCTCTCTTTCTTAGTCTCTCCTAAGTCTCATGGTCTCAAGAGAAATTGTTATTTGAAGTTACACCATGTAGGTGGTCATGGTCTTGAGAGGGGAAAATATAGGGTGGAGGTATGTGGATAGGTTGAGGCAGGTGGTCAAGGTCAGGTGGAGAGGCAGGTGGTGGAGGGCAGGTGGTGGAGGGGAGGTGGTGAGGTCAAGCGGTGAAGGTCAGGTGGTGGAGGTCAGGTGGTGGAGTGCAGGTGGTGGAGGGCAGGTGGTGGAGGGCAGGTGGTGGAGGGCAGATGGTGGAGGGCAGGTGGTGGAGGGCAGGTGGTGGAGGGCAGGTGGTGAGGGCAGGTGGTAGAGGTCAGGTGGTGGAGGGCAGGTGGGGGAGTGCAGGTGGTGGAGGGCAGGTGGTGAGGCAGGTGGTGGAGGCAGGTGGTGGAGGGCAGGTGGTGGAGTGCAGGTGGTGGAGGGCAGATGGTGGATGTCAGGTGGTGGAGGACAGGTGGTGGAGGGCAGGTGGTGGAGGGCAGGTGTTGGAGAGTGGAAGAAAGAAGATATGCTGGAGGACAGGTGGAGCATATGGCAGATGGTCACCCCAGATAATCACGGCAGATGGTTTAAAGCCAATCAACTACAGTAATTAAAAAAAATGAAACTCCTATCGTATATACGCTGAAGAGAACATAATAGCGTATATATATTTCCTGGCGTAAAGAATATTAACCACTTAAAGAGTCACTACCACTTTGTCGTCATTCACTTGGAAATCCACTTGGGTCCAAATGTCATTAAATTCCAGGTTTCCAATTCTACCTTCGACGACATGTATAATAATTCTGACATTTTCCCGTTTTGATTCGTCTTTTACTGCGCACTAATGTTCCACTATGCATCGCTCAGTACAATAATACGTGGACACTGTACAGTAATACGTGGACACTGTACAGTAATACGTGGACACTGTACATTAATATGTGGACACTGTACTACTGCTACTGCTACCACTACTACCTCTACTATTACTACTACTATTACTACTACCACCACCACTACTACTAGTAATAATAATACTAATACTACTAATAATAATAATGTTTAATGGTTTAACAGACAACATGTCAAGTTAAATCTTACATGACTCAGCTCTCAGCCTCCCACGTCTCCCATCCTACCTGAAAAAAACATCAGTGGGTGTATTGAAACTACATGGGAGTACATGAGAGCACCTAGGAGTACATGAGAGTACATGAGGGAAAGGCTGAGGACCTAGAAGTCCATACTGAGAACTATCTATCGAGAAAAGCTAGCTAATTCTTCCTAGATTTAGAACTATCGTCTATTATGTAGATTAATCCACAATTTCGTAGCAATACACAACTCTCACGTAGGGGCGAGAGGAGCTTATGACGACGTTTCGGTCTGACTTGGACCCTTTACAAAGTCACACTAACAAAAAATAGTGTGACTTTGTAAATGGTCTAAGTGGGACCGAAACGTCGTCATACGTTTCTCTCTTTCCTAATTGTTGGTTATTTGTGTATTGTTCCAGTTACTGTTTTCTGTCTTTTTGATCTTTCTGGAGAATGACGTTTCGGTCCGTCCTGGGCCATTATCGAGATTCTACTTGATAAGGAAGAGGCGAAACGTCGTCTATTTCTGAATAAATGAGATGAATAACAAAGGAATATTTACCCATAAATACATTAAATTGCAGGTGTTAGTCATGTCAACTCTCTCAGTGTTGACATGAAGACAAAGATACGGGTTGTAGAGCGAGTTTTTATTATTCCATTCTATTCTATTCTAGGTGATTCGCCGGTACTCTCCCGGCCCGGGCCTTTACCAAGTGGTGGCCCGGGCCTTGGCTCCCTGTCTTGGGAGTATCTCAGACTAATGTCTGCCATGGGAGGAGTTACAAGTACCCACATCATCGTTGGGACCAACTGTCCCCAGGCCTAGCTACATTCCCCGCCCTCACGGGGCTCGTAGGGAGAAGCTAGGCCACTCTGGTCTGCCAACTTACCCGCCCCAGGAGAGCTAATGGGAATGGCAGTCTTGTGAGCTGCAGGTAGTAGCAAGCTCTGGCTCTGGCACCTACCCTGCCCTAGAAGGGCTGGGCATGGTGTCTTCTCAGTTTTTATTAGGACAACGTTTCGCCCTGTGTAAGCAGGTGTTCACCTTGCTAGTGCGCCCACTCCAGACAACACTGCCACATCTTTCCGAGTACTGTGTATATTGAGCAAAACGTCTCTACGCTGCCTCTTAAGTTCCCCAGAGAGGAACTCAGGAGGTGTAGCTCAACCCACAACTACCTTGTTGGTTATATTTCCCCCAGAGGTTATATTTCCCCCAGAGAGATGCAGTTCAATATAGATAAATGCAAAGTTCTAAAGCTCGGGAATGTTCATAAGCCTAGCACCTACCAGCTTAATAATGTTGAACTCAGCCGTACAGAATGCGAAAAGGATTTGGGGGTTATGGTAAGCAGCAACCTCAAACCAAGTCAGCAATGCCTAAGCGTAAGAAATAAAGCAAATAGATTACTGGGATTTATATCAAGAAGTGTAAGCAACAGAAGTCCAGCGGTTATATTACAGCTTTATACATCATTAGTAAGGCCTCACCTAGATTATGCAGCTCAGTTCTGGTCTCCATTTTACAGAATGGATATAAATTCGTTAGAAAACATTCAGCGACGAATGACAAAGTTAATTCATAGCATTAGAAATCTTCCGTATGAAGAAAGATTGAAGACCCTTAAATTACATTCACTTGTAAGACGAAGAATGAGGGGAGACATGATCGAGGTATATAAGTGGAAGATGGGTATTAATAAGGGGGATATAAATAAGGTCTTGAGGATATCTCTCCAAGAGAGAACCCGCAATAATGGATTCAAGTTAGATAAGTTTAGATTTAGAAAGGATATAGGAAAATATTGGTTTGGAAATAGGGTAGTTGATGAGTGGAACAGTCTGCCTAGTAGGGTCATTGAAGCTAGGACCTTGGGTAGTTTCAAATTTAGGTTGGATAAATACATGAGTGAGAGGGGTTGTGAAGGACCTGCCTAGTATGGGCCAACAGGCCTGCTGCAGTGTTCCTCCTTTCTTATGTTCTTATGTTCTTATTGAAAATGGGTTGGCAAATATTTTTGTTAATGGGTTTGGGTTTGAGGAGGACCTGCTTAGTATAGGCCAGTAGGCCTGCTGCAGTGTTACTCCTTTCTTACGGTCAAGAGCTATAGCTCAACCCATAGCTACCTTGCTGGTTACATGCCTTGTCTTCAACTACCTCACTAAACTAGCTATACCCTCAAATTTCAACTATTAAATCACATTCTATGGTTAGCAATTATACATTTGTCCTTTCCAATTTGAAATTGTAGCGAAGACACGAAATAAATTGGATTTATGAATTTTGGAGAGAGACTGTATATAAGATGGATTGTTTACGTCGAAATTGTTGTCTCACTTAAGTAGGTTTTCTGATACTGATAAAGTTGATTGAGTGTCTGCGTGTAGTCAGTACATGTAAACACACACGCAGGGGCAGCAGAGAGAGTGGAAATAGGAGCGAACAGCGAAGAGGCAGGGCCAGGAGCTATGAATCGACTCCTGCAACCATAAATAGGTGAGTACACACACACACACAGACAGAGGAGAAGCAGGAGATTACATAATAGGAATGCTACAGTCTGGAGGTCCCAAGGTGGTAATTGCAGTAACGTATAACCCACCCCAGAACAGCAGGAGGCCAAGGCAAGAGTATGATGAGAGTAATAGAGCGATGGTTGACACACTGGCTGAAGTGGTCAGAAGGGCTCATGCGAGCAGGGCAAAGCTACTGATCATAGGTGACTTCAACCACAAGGAAATAGACTGGGAGAACTTGGAACCACATGGGGGCCAAGATACGTGGAGGGCTAAGATGATGGAGGTGGTACTGGAAAACTTCATGTACCAACACGTAAGGGATACTACCAGGGAGAGAGGAGAGGATGAACCAGCGAGATTGGACCTAGTATTCACCTTAAGGGGAGGCCCAACGACAGTATGAGAATGACATAGCAGCGAAAGCCAAATCTGACCCATAGCTGCTGTACAGCCACATCAGGAGGAGAACGACAGTCAAGGACCAGGTGATCAGGCTGAGGAAGGTAGGAGGGGAGGTTACAAGAAATGACCGCGAAGTGTGTGAGGAACTCAACATGAGATTCAAAGAGGTGTTCACAGAAGAGATAGAAGGGCCTCCAGAAAGGAGGAGAGGTAGGGTACACCATCAAGTGCTGGACACAATACACACAAGTGAGGAGGAAGTGAAGAGGCTACTAAGCGAGCTGGATACCTTAAAGGCGATGGGGCCGGATAACATCTCTCCATGGGTCCTGAGAGAGGGAGCAGAGGAGCTATGTGTACCCTAACAACAATCTTCAACACGTCTATCGAAACAGGGCAACTACCTGAGGTATGGAAAACAGCAAATGTAGTTCCAATTTTTAAAAAAGGAGACAGGAACGTAGCACTAAACTACAGACCAGTGTCACTGACATGTATTGTATGCAAGGTCATGGAGAAGATTATCAGAAGAAGAGTGGTGGAGCACCTAGAAAGGAATGAGCTTATCAGCGACGGCCAACACGGTTTCAGGGACGGGAAATCCTGTCACAAACCTACTGGAGTTCTATGACAGGGTGACAGCAGCAAGACAAGAGAGAGAGGGGTGGGTAGATTGCATATTCCTGGACTGTAAGAAGGCGTTTGACACAGTTCCACACAAGAGATTAGTGCAGAAGCTGGAGGACCAGGCAGGGATAACAGGGAAGGCACTGCAATGGATCAGGGAATACCTGTCAGGAAGACAGCAGCGAGTCATGGTACGTGGTGAGGTGTCAGAGTGGGTGCCGGTGACGAGTGGGGTTCCACAGGGGTCAGTGGTAGGACCGGTGCTGTTTCTGGTATTTGTGAACGACATGACGGAAGGAATAGACTCCGAAGTGTCCCTGTTTGCAGATGATGTGAAGTTGATGAGAAGAATTCAATCGGACGAGGACCAGGCAGAACTACAAAGGGATCTGGACAGGCTGCAAGCCTGGTCCAGCAATTGGCTCCTGGAGTTCAACCCCCCCAAATGCAAAGTCATGAAGCTTGGGGATGGGTAAAGAAGACCGCAGACAGAGTACAGTCTAGGGGCCAGAGACTACAAACCTCAATCAAGGAAAAAAATCTTGGGGTGAGTATAACACCAGGCACATCTCCTGAGGCGCACATCAACCAAATAACTGCTGCAGCATATGGGCGCCTAGCTAACCTAAGAACAGCATTCCAACATCTTAATAAAGAATCGTTCAGGACCCTGTACACTGTGTACATTAGGCCCATACTGGAGTATGCAGCACCAGTTTGGAACCCACATCTAGCCAAGCACGTAAAGAAGCTAGAGAAAGTGCAAAAGTTTGCAACGAGACTAGTCCCGGAGCTAAGGGGTATGTCCTACAAGGAGAGGTTAAGGAAAATCGACCTGACGACACTGAAGGACAGGAGAGATAGGGGGGACATGATAACGACATATAAGATACTGAGAGGAATAGACAAGGTGGACAGAGACATAATATTTCAGAGATTGGACACAGCAACAAGGGGACACAGTTGGAAGTTGAAGACTCAAATGAATCACAGGGATGTTAGGAAGTATTTCTTCAGTCACAGAGTGGTCGGGAAGTGGAATAGCTTGGGAAGCGATGTAGTGGAGGCAGGTTCCATACATAGCTTTAAAGAGAGGTATGATAAAGCTCATGGAGCTGGGAGCGTGACCCAGTAGCGGCCAGTGAAGAGGCGGGGCCAGGAGCTATGACTCGACCCCTGCAACCACATCTAGGCGAGTACACACACACACACACACTCACAAAACCAACAGGTAGAGGTGGTGCAGCACACTAAATCAATTAAGTTTAGTGCCCCCTAACAAGTGTGTCGGAAGGTGTGTCAGGGAGAGAGAGAGAGAGAGAGAGAGAGAGAGAGAGAGAGAGAGAGAGAGAGAGAGAGAGAAGAGAGAGAGAGAGAAACTAAATGAATTATAAAGTTATAATAACATGTAATTGAAAGCAGACAAACTTTTGAAAGTTAAATTTTGAGAATCACCCAGAGGTGTTTTTTATGGGAGGGAGGAACGTTCAGTGTATTTTAAATTTAATTTTGATGGTTGAAGAATAATTGTTGGATGATTGTGGGTTACCTCCTGTTGGTTGGATTACCCAGGTGGTGTTTGCAGCTGGGTCATCCACTTAGTAGGGGCAGCCGGCATCAGTATCAGGATGCCGAATAGGTAAAACTGGTCAATTAGCAAGAACTCATTTAAAAATAAGTCCTTTCTAAAATTTTCTCTTATACGATTAAATATATATTTTTTCCATTAATATTATTGTAAAAAATAATAATTTTGTACCAAAAGAACTTTAGAAAACTTACCTAACCTTATTATAACAAGCGCAATTTAATTTTGCCTAATCCAACTAAATATATTTTAGATAAGTTTACAATAATTTAATAATAAAGAAACACAATGAAATACATTTTTTTTCGTTAGGTTCAGAATGATTTTTGCGAAATTAATGCATACACAAATTTTCGCTTGTCTTATTCGGCAAGAAGAGCATTGCTATTTAAGCCAAGCTCGCAAGTTTTACCTACTCGGCTCTAGGCCTTTCGTGTTGCAATCAGCACATCATCAGAAGCTAGCAATGTCACAGAAATGAGTAGGGAGTCTAGGTAGATCCTGGACTTCCTATTCATTTCTTCAATATTGCAAGTTCCTGATGATGTGTTGATTGCAACACGAAAAAGGCTTAGAGCTGCCATTCAACTTCCCCAGTGGTTGTTTTGCATCTTTTATGGCGTGTTCGCGATTATTACAATATATATATATATATATATTTTTATATATATATATATATATATATATATATATATATATATATATATATATATATATATATATATATATATATATATATATATATAAATGACTAGTGGTTAATAAATATGACTTATTTAACACTAATTCCGAAATTCACTCCATCAGTCAGTCTTTCAATGGTAAAAATCCAGGGGAGACACGATCACAACGTACATGATACAATGATGTAAAAATAAGATCCGGAAAAAGAAAGATAAGAGAAATATAGCCAGAGAAAATAGGATAGAAATGGCATCGACCCTCTGAGCACACTTGAGGCTTGACAAGAGTTCATACATGCTCCTGACGCTGGAAATTATGCAATAAATTGAAGCAAAAGTCTGCACCCATGTCTCTTTATTAAGAGAGAGAGAGAGAGAGAGAGAGAGAGAGAGAGAGAGAGAGAGAGAGAGTTGAGTGACAAACAAACCATAAAAAAAACACTAAACCCTTTTACGGTCTGAATCATTAGCCTAAAACATTAAGGAGAGAAAACTGTGGTTTTATATAAGTGTTTAAAAGTGTATTCTTGACCAAAGTACACTTATCATCCCCCAGTACTCACTAGACACACTTATCATCCCCCAGTACTCACTAGACACACTTATCATCCCCCAGTACTCACTAGACACACTTATCATCCCCCAGTACTCACTAGAACACTTATCATCCCCAGTACTCACTAGACACACTTATCATCCCCAGTACTCACTAGACACACTTATCATCCCCCAGTACTCACTAGACACACTTATCATCCCCCAGTACTCACTAGACACACTTATCATCCCCCAGTACTCACTAGACACACTTATCATCCCCCAGTACTCACTAGACACACTTATCATCCCCAGTACTCACTAGACACACTTATCATCCCCAGTACTCACTAGACACACTTATCATCCCCAGTACTCACTAGACACACTTATCATCCCCAGTACTCACTAGACACACTTATCATCCCCCAGTACTCACTAGACACACTTATCATCCCCCAGTACTCACCAGACACACTCATCATCCCCAGTACCCACCAGACACACTCATCATCCCCAGTACCCACCAGACATACTATCATCCCCAGAACCCACCAGACACACTCATCATCCCCAGTACCACCAGACATACTCATCATCCCCAGTACCCACCAGACATACTCATCATCCCCAGTACCCACCAGACATACTCATCATCCCCAGTACCCACCAGACATACTATCATCCCCAGTACCCACCAGACATACTCATCATCCCTAGTACCCACCAGACATACTCATCATCCCCAGTACCCACCAGACATACTCATCATCCCCAGTACCCACCAGACATACTCATCATCCCCAGTACCCACCAGACATACTCATCATCCCCAGTACCCACCAGACATACTCATCATCCCCAGTACCCACCAGACAACTATCATCCCCAGTACCCACCAGACATCACTCATCATCCCCAGTACCCACCAGACATACTCATCATCCCCAGTACCCACCAGACACACTCATCATCCCCAGTACCCACCAGACATACTCATCATCCCCAGTACCCACCAGACACACTCATCATCCCCAGTACCCACCAGACATACTCATCATCCCCAGTACCCACCAGACAACTCATCATCCCCAGTACCCACCAGACATACTCTCATCCCCAGTACCCACCAGACAACTCATCATCCCCAGTACCCACCAGACAACTCATCATCCCCAGTACCCACCAGACACACTCATCATCCCAGTACCCACCAGACAACTCATCATCCCCAGTACCCACCAGACACACTCATCATCCCCAGTACCACCAGACACACTCATCATCCCCAGTACCACCAGAACACTCATCATCCCAGTACCCACCAGACACTACTCATCATCCTCCAGTACCCACCAGACACACTCATCATCCAGTACCCACCAGACATACTCTTCATCCCCAGTACCACCAGACAACTCATCATCCCAGTACCCACCAGACACACTCATCATCCCAGTACCACCAGAACATATCATCCCCAGTACCACCAACACACTCATCATCCCCAGTACCCACCAGACACACTCATCATCCCCAGTACCCACCAGACAACTCTTCATCCCCAGTACCCACCAGACACACTCATCATCGCCAGTACCCAACAGACACACTCATCATCCCCAGTACCCACAGACACACTCATCATCCCAGTACCCACCAGACACACTCATCATCCACAGTACCCACCAGACACACTCATCATCCCAGTACCCACCAGACAACTCATCATCCCCAGTACCCACCAGACACACTCATCATCCCAGTACCCACCAGACACACTCATCATCCCCAGTACCCACCAGACACACTCATCATCCCCAGTACCCACCAGACACACTCATCATCCCCAGTACCCACCAGACACACTCATCATCCCAGTACCCACCAGACACTCATCATCCCAGTACCACCAGACATACTCATCATCCCCAGTACCCACCAGACATACTCATCATCCCAGTACCCACCAGACACACTCATCATCCCCAGTACCACCAGACAACTCATCATCCCCAGTACCCACCAGACAACTCATCATCCCCAGTACCCACCAGACACACTCATCATCCCAGTACCCACCAGACACACTCATCATCCCAGTACCCACCAGACACACTCATCATCCCCAGTACCCACCAGACAACTCTCATCCCCAGTACCCACCAGACAACTCATCATCCCCAGTCCCACAGCCCTCATCCCCACCCAAGACACACTCTTCATCCCCAGTACCCACCAGACAACTCTTCATCCCCAGTACCCACCAGACAACTCTTCATCCCCAGTACCCACCAGACACACTCATCATCCCCAGTACCCACCAGACATATCTTCATCCCCAGTACCCACCAGACACACTATCATCCCCAGTACCCACCAGACATACTCTTCATCCCCAGTACCCACCAGACATTCTCTTCATCCCCAGTACCCACCAGACACACTCTTCATCCCCAGTACCCACCAGACACACTCTTCATCCCCAGTACCCACCAGACATACTCTTCATCCCCAGTACCCACCAGACATACTCTTCATCCCCAGTACCCACCAGACATACTCTTCATCCCCAGTACCCACCAGACACTCTTCATCCCCAGTACCCACCAGACAACTCATCATCCCCAGTACCCACCAGACATACTCATCATCCCAGTACCCACCAGACAACTCTTCATCCCCAGTACCCACCAGACAACTCTTCATCCCCAGTACCCACCAGACAACTCTTCATCCCCAGTACCCACCAGACATACTCTTCATCCCCAGTACCCACCAGACATACTCATCATCCCCAGTACCCACCAGACATACTCTTCATCCCCAGTACCCACCAGACACACTCATCATCCCCAGTACCCACCAGACATACTCTTCATCCCCAGTACCCACCAGACACACTCATATCCCCAGTACCACCAGACACACTCATCATCCCCAGTACCCACCAGACAACTCTTCATCCCCAGTACCCACCAGACACACTCATCATCCCCAGTACCCACCAGACACACTCATCATCCCCAGTACCCACCAGACAACTCTTCATCCCCAGTACCCACCAGACAACTCTCATCCCCAGTACCCACCAGACATACTCTTCATCCCAGTACCCACCAGACACACTCATCATCCCCAGTACCCACCAGACAACTCATCATCCCCAGTACCCACCAGACATACTCATCATCCCCAGTACCCACCAGACACACTCATCATCCCTAGTACCCACCAGACACACTCATCATCCCCAGTACCCACCAGACACACTCATCATCCCCAGTACCCACCAGACATACTCTTCATCCCCAGTACCCACAGACACCTCATCATCCCCAGTACCCACCAGACACACTCATCATCGCCAGTACCCAACAGACACACTCATCATCCCCAGTACCCACCAGACACACTCATCATCCCCAGTACCACCAGACACACTCATCATCCCCAGTACCCACCAGACACACTCATCATCCCCAGTACCCACCAGACACACTCATCATCCCCAGTACCCACCAGACACACTCATCATCCCCAGTACCCACCAGACACACTCATCATCCCCAGTACCCACCAGACACACTCATCATCCCCAGTACCCACCAGACACACTCATCATCCCCAGTACCCACCAGACACACTCATCATCCCCCAGTACCCACCAGACACACTCATCATCCCCAGTACCCACCAGACACACTCATCATCCCCCAGTACCCACCAGACACACTCATCATCCCCAGTACCCACCAGACACACTCATCATCCCCAGTACCCACCAGACACACTCATCATCCCCCAGTACCCACCAGACACACTCATCATCTTCTCATGTGGAGGGTATATAAAATATAAGTATGTGGAAGTGTTTTAATTCGTTCTTTTGAAAGCTCACATAAATATTTTTTTAACATTTTTAACCATCATTTAAAAGGTGCCAATATAATTTTGTATAATTGACATACACATTAGTGAGAGTGATATATACATATTATAGGATAAATCATGGATTTGTATTATAGCAAAGGTTTGTTATAGTTATCCAAAGTACATTGCCACTCTGTGACGTTCTACTTGTCTATCGTATCATTCTACGTAGGATTTGCTAATCGCCAGGCAGGATTTATCAGTCGTATAACTGAATCATGAACAGAGAAAGGATTAGATTTTGCCACCGAAGTGGCTAGTTTATTGTGCATCTCATATCCATCCTGTGGAGGGTAGTGGAAGAGCATATGGATATACAAAAGACCTTGGAACTAGACTCCAAAAGGGTTTGCAGGAGTACATCTGGATTTATATCAACAGTTAAAGGGATTTTATGGAGGGAGAAGTGTGTAAGTTATTGTGGTTAATGCAGCATACCGGTTAATAACCTCTGAGAGTCCCCCAACCAGGCCAGAGTGAGTGCATGATTCAGGAGCTGTCAAGACGGGGATTAACGCAGGCAGCACTATGTTGCCTGGCAGGATAGACCGCAGGGATAGAGGGATGGATCGTGTGGGAAGCTCTTCCACATATTAATCATGCTAACGTCCTCGGTAATGAGGTTTGGTTGTTGAGGATTGAAGGAGGAGAGTGTTGACAGACATGATTACCTTTACAAGGAGGACCCTTGCAAGAAGACAGTAAATACCATGAATTTAAGAGGAAGGGGAAAGAGGACACAAATGTATTCTCTTAGGACACCCTTAATGAAGACATTTCGATCCTGGGACCGAAGTGTTGAAAGTGATCAAGGTGCCAGGACCGAAACGTCTTCAGCAAGCGTGTTCTAAGTGAACGCATTTGCGTAGTAGTTGTTGGGTTCTACCTGCGGGACCAGCGTGGAAGAGTTGCGTAAATACTGGTGCATGTTACAGAGACTCAAACACCGAGCTACTGACTGTACACTGCGTTACCTTCACCGTAATTACTTTCTATAGCTGGGAAAAAAAACGCTGTCTTGAATTAACAGTTTAATGTACTGGAAATTCCTCTGAATAAGCGAAAGTTTGGATGTATTTTGAACTGATTAAAATAACTCAGTGTTATAATTAATTATTTTACGAGGGGGAGGGGTATAATGTGGCTCTTTTAAAGTCTGTAAAAGTATAAATGAGAAAGATTACAATGGTTATTGGGAATGAAAAATTATTTATTTTCTTTCCATTTTAATTGAAACAAAATTGACGTGTAAATTTTTTCTTTATCGAATATAATAATATTTACGTATTTCTTCAGAACTGTAGCGGGAATATTTGATGTAATTTTATATGTTGTAAACATAGGCTGAGGTAAACAAGGTAGGCTCATGGGGTTGATAGTTAGGATAAGGATTTTTTTGAAGCGGGAGCCTTTTAGAACTATGTTTTCCTGATGCCTCGAGTAAATACAATTCAGAGGTGTAATGTTAAGAGTATTTTGCACACTGTTCCCATCAAAACAGAATTGTGTTCGGGGAAGACACGGGAGACCCTGATGTTCATGAATGTTTTTGTTTACTCTCAAATGCGAAATTATAATATAAAGCTCGAGAACTAAAGCTGGATATATATACTTTAATATCACGTCAAGTAATAGTTTAAAAAGCTGGTATGATAGACAGTTAAGAGCGGTGACTGGTGGAAAGCACAGTCGGATATAAAGTAACTTGAGAGGAAGAGTCGTATGTTACAAACTGGTAGGAGAAACAGATATTGAGTGACTTAAAAGGAACAATCAGGTGATACAAAAATGACTGAAGAAACAGTCAGATATTAAATGAATAGGAACAGTCAGCTCTTACACACTGAAGAAAGAATCAGGTGTAAATGACTTAGAAGAAACAGTCAGATGCTACAAATTGGTGGAAGAAACTGATACTAAATTTTTGAAAAGGAACAGCCATGTGAAGGAACGGTCAGATATTAAGTAACTTAAAGAGGAACAGTCAGTGGTTACATATTACTTGAAGAGACAGTCAGAGAGAGAGAGAGAGAGAGAGAGAGAGAGAGAGAGAGAGAGAGAGAGAGAGAGAGTAGTGTAGAAACGTAGATATGCATTACGAAGATTACCAGGGCCTCTAAGGAGTGCCAGGGATGTAAATACATCAATATCTCTGAGTTATTTACCACGAATGCCTCTCTGGGGGACACTACTCCCTGGTGAACTACTGCCAGGGTAAAGCCACTGCCTAATTTCTCCCCCAGGGTATCTCTTGCATGGTAAGTCCTCGTGGGTACCAGTCCCTTACACTTAATGCAACGTGTTCAGGAGCATCAGCTCGAGAGTTAACAAACTAGCAAAAGACTTCCATAGAAAGTCTTTCAGGGTATATATCTTAGTTCATCTCTCACACCAACCTTATTAGTGTATCTCCCTTAGTTCATCTCTCACACCAACCTTATTAGTGTATGTCCCTTAGTTCATCTCTCACACCAACCTTATTAGTGTATGTCCCTTAGTTCATCTCTCACACCAACCTTATTAATGTATGTCCCTTATTTCATCTCTCACACCAACCTTATTAGTGTATCTCCCTTATTTCATCTCTCACACCAACCTTATTAATGTATCTCCCTTAGTTCATCTCTCACACCGACCTTATTAGTGTATGTCCCTTAGTTCATCTCTCACACCGACCTTATTAGTGTATGTCCATTAGTTCATCTCTCACACCAACCCATTATATCATAATCCTTGCTTTATCTCTCAGGTAAAGTCAGTGTATCAAGGTCACTCAAAATTTCCTCTTCTTAAAAAATCCCTCTCACTAACTTTCTGGTACAAAGCTCTCCAAAGGGGATCCTTTGCTCCGGGTCTCTCATTTCTTTCAGGGAAAATACAGTGATTCAGGTCCCTCTCCTGCAGAGATATTCAAGGGCCACAGATCCGTGTGGTCATATTCTGCAGCGATATACAGGGGCCACAGACCCGTGTGACTCTCTCTCCTTCTGTAATATTCAAGGGTTACAGGCCTCTTGGGGCCGGCACAGTTCACGTCCCCAGAGACAAGAGTTACTGTTACTTCGTTTTGTTGTAGGTGAAACATCTATCGTGTGTGTGTGTGTGTGTGTGTGTGTGTGTTTGGGAAGGTTTGTCTCCGAGAGAAACAGGGGAATCTTGGCTCTTCGCGTGAATGAATGGGGTGTGTTTGTCCTGTTTGTGTATGAGTGAGGTGAGGAGGGGGTCCTACATGAGTGGGGTAAGCAGGGGTCCTACATGAGTGGGGTAAGCAGGGGTCCTACATGAGTGGGGTGAACAGGGGTTCTGTATGAGTGCGGTGAGCAGGGGTCCTATAGGAGTGGGGTGAGCAGGGGTCCTACATGAATGGGGTAAGCAGGGGTCCTACAGGAGTGGGGTGAGCAGGGGTCCTACACGAGTGGGGTGAGCAGGGGAACTACAGGAGGGGTGAGCAGGGGTCCTACATGAGTGGGGTAAGCAGGGGTCCTACATGAGTGGGGTGAGCAGGGATCCTACATGAGTAGGGTGATCAGGGGTCCTACATGAGTGGGGTGAACAGGGGTCCTACAGGAGTGGGGTGAGTAGGGAGCCTACATGAGTGGGGTGAGCAGGGGTTCTACATGAGTGGGGTGAGCAGGGGTCCTACATGAGTGGGGTGAGCAGGGGTCCTACATGAGTGGGGTGAGCAGGGATCCTACATGAGTAGGGTGAGCAGGGGTCCTACACGAGTGGGGTGAGCAGGGGTACTACAGGAGGGGTGAGCAGGGGTCCTACATGAGTGGGGTAATCAGGGGTCCTACAGGAGTGGGGTGAGCAGGGGTCCTACAGGAGTGGGGTGAGCAGGGAGCCTACATGAGTGGGGTGAGCAGGGGTCCTACATGAGTGGGGTGAGCAGGGATCCTACATTAGTAGGGTGAGCAGGGTCCTACATGAGTGGGGTGAGCAGGGGTCCTACAGAAGTGTGGTGAGCAGGGGTCCAACATGAGTGGGGTGAGCAGGGTCCTACATGAGTAGGGTGAGCAGGGTCCTACATGAGTGGGGTAAGCATGGGTCCTACATGAGTGGGGTGAGCAGGGGTCCTACATGAGTGGGGTGAGCAGGGGTCCTACAGGAGTGGGGTGAGCAGGGAGCCTACATGAGTGGGGTGAGCAGGGGTCCTACATGAGTGGGGTGAGCAGGGATCCTACATTAGTAGGGTGAGCAGGGGTCCTACATGAGTGGGGTGAGCAGGGGTCCTACAGAAGTGTGGTGAACAGGGGTCCAACATGAGTGGGGTGAGCAGGGGTCCTACATGAGTAGGGTGAGCAGGGGTCCTACATGAGTGGGGTGAGCATGGGTCCTACATGAGTGGGGTGAGCAGGGGTCCTACATGAGTCGGGTGAGCAGGGGTCCTACATGAGTGGGGTGAGCAGGGGTCCTATATGAGTCGGGTGAGCAGGGGTCCTACAGGAGTGTGGTGAGCAGGGGTCCTACATGAGTGGGGTGAGCAGGGGTCCTACATGAGTGGGGTGAGCAGGGGTCCTACATGAGTGGGGTGAGCAGGGGTCCTACATGAGTGGGGTGAGCAGGGGTCCTACATGAGTGGGGTGAGCAGGGGTCCTACATGAGTGGGGTGAGCAGGGGTTCTACATGAGTGGGGTGAGCAGGGGTCCTACATGAGTGGGGTGAGCAGGGGTCCTACATGAGTGGGGTGAGAAGGGATCCTACATGAGTGGGGTGAGTGTGAGGGA
This sequence comes from Cherax destructor, assembly GCA_009830355.1. Lineage (NCBI taxonomy): Eukaryota > Metazoa > Arthropoda > Malacostraca > Decapoda > Parastacidae > Cherax > Cherax destructor. Next base: position 52,035 of record WNWK01007873.1, read on the forward strand.
GTGTTCTGGGGTGAAGGTCTGGTGTGTAGTGCCAAGTCATATCACACACCTCCTTTGTTGCTGATAACACACACGACTGCCTCCTACTTCTCTGCGTCCTCCTCTTCTTGTTCTCCTCTTCCTCCTCCTCTCCCTCTCCCGCTGCTTCTTATTCTTCACTGTTTTCCGCCCCTTTCCATTTTTTTTGTTACTATTGCCTTCTTCATCGTCTTTTTCTAGACAAATATTTACTGTTGATTGGCTAATATTACTACTTATATTGCTGCTGCTGTTGGTGCTGTTGCTGCTTCTGTTGCTGTTGTTGCTGCTGCTGCTGCTGCTGTTACTGCTTGATTAGTCTCTGTTTATGGATCTTTATTTACGTTTGATACTCATTGGTGGTTGAACTCGAGGAGCCACTTCTCGGACCACCTTATCTAGCCCTGGTGGTGGAGGCGGACGGGATGAAGAGGTGTGATACCAACAGGACACTGTACCAACAGGACACTGTACCAACAGGACACTGTACCAACAGGACACTGTACCAACAGGACACTGTACCAACAGGACACTGTACCAACAGGACACTGTACCAACAGGACACTGTACCAACAGGACACTGTACCAACAGGACACAATAACGACAGGACAGTTCGAAGAAGATTTAACCACGAATGAAGCAGAGGTGTGGAGGGAGAGGAAGGAAAGAAGGAAGGAAGAAAGGAAGGAAGGAAGGAAGGAAGGAATGTAGGAAGGAAGGAAGGAAGGAGGGAGAGAATGTGGTCCTAGTATCGACCCTTTCGCCCTACCCTTCCTTCTTCCCTCCCTCCCTGTCTCCTCAAACCCTCCCTCCCTCCCTTCATTCCTCACTACTTCCAATATCCACTTCCCTCTCTCACTAAAGCTTCGGTCAACATGCTGCCTCTACAGTATGTCTTCTCCTCCTCCCCCCTCCCCCTCTCTCTCTCTCTCTCTCTCTCTCTCTCTCTCTCTCTCTCTCTCGAAGTCAACAGATTGGAGAGAGGGAATATGGAGGAGGTAAATGCATTTAAATACTTAGAAAACATCACAGTAAATGGTTTATGAAAGAAGAGGTGAATCATAGAAGAGATGAAGGATAAAAAAAGGTAGATGGCGTGTTGATGCATGTGTTGAGAGAGAGAACTTTATCCATGGCTGCATAAGACGGTAATGTACCAGAGTATAGTGGTACTAACACTTTTAAATGGGTGTGAGTCGTGGGGTTTTAACGTTGCAGCTAAGAGGAGGCCGGAGGCAGTGGAAATGTCTTGTCTGAGGGCAATGTGTAGTGTGGATATTATGCACAGAATTAATAGTGTTGATAGAGGAACAGGTATTAACGCAGCCATTTTTCAGAAGGCTGAGAAGGTTGGAGGGAGGAGGGAAAGTAAAGTGGTTTTGAGATGTTGTGGCTTGAGCATCCAGCAGGCTTAAGTGAGCATGCTAGCTCACAATGAGTGGAGATAAATGGTTTTTATGACTTGACGTGCTGTTGGAGTGTGAGCAAGGTAACATTTACGAAAGGATTCAGGGAATACCAGTTAGCCGGACTCGAGTCCTGGAAGTAGGAAGTTCAGTGCCTGCACTCTGAAGAAGGAGTGGGGAAAGTTGCAGTTGAAAGGGTCACTGAAAACGTAACGTAACTGCGCTTCTGGAAATAATGCGGCTATTGAAAAAATGATGGCGAATGTGCTTTCCTCTTCTAGTCCCATTGACTTGTTAGGAAACGACCAGTGATCTTCGACTGAAGGTGTTACCTGTTCCTCGGAGGTTCCATGATAGAGCTTTATGATGTCACGATGAAGCTCTATACAGAGTGAAACATGACTTTATAAAGCTCTACAAGGAAGGCGGGGTAGGGGTCGTCCTAGAAAAGGTTGGAGGGAGGGGGTAAAGGAGGTTTTGTGGGCGAGGGGCTTGGACTTCCAGCAAGCATGTGTGAGCGTGTTAGATAGGAGTGAATGGAGACGAATGGTTTTTGGGAGCTGACGAGCTGTTGGAGTGTGAGCAGGGTAACATTTTGTGAATTGATTCAGGGAAACCAGTTAATTGATTTAGTTGGACTTGAGTCCTGGAAATGGGAAGTACAATGCCTGCACTTTAAAGGAGGGGTCTGGGATAGTGACAGCTGGGAGGGACAATTTCTCAGCTGTCGTATCTGAGCGCCTCTGAAAGACAGTGATTATGTATGAGTGTGGTGAAAGTGTTGAATGATGATGAAAGTATTTTCTTTTTGGGGATTTTCTTTCTTTTTGGGTCACCCTGCCTCGGTGGGAGACGGCCGACTTGTTGAATATATATATATATATATATATATATATATATATATATATATATATATATATATATATATATATATATATATATATATATATATATATATATTATATATAAGAAAGAGCTGAGCTCTTTCCCGTGTGAGTTTGTAGGAGAGTTGTGGGCAGCAGCTGCCGTCGTTGATACTGGTGAGGTTAACGAAGTAATTAACGCAGTGATCCAACAACGCTGGGAGTGGGAAACACTGTGAGGAAATGTCATTACCAGACTTGATTACCATCACGTTGATCTAAACTTTAGTGGTAATGAGTAGGGCCTCCAGCCTTGGCAACACTGAGTGGTAATGAGGGTTTCCAACCTTGACTACACTGAGTGGTAAAGGACGGCTTCCAACCTTGACTACACTGAGTGGTAATGAGTAGGGCCTCCAACCTTGGCAACACTGAGTGGTAATGAGGTCTTCCATCCTTGACTACACTGAGTGGTAATGAGGAGGGCTTCCAACCTTGACAACACTGAGTAGTAATGAGGGCTTCCAACATTGACTAAACTGAGTGGTAATGAAGAGGGCTTCCAACCTTGACAACACTGAGTGGTAATGAGGGCTTCCAACATAGACTACACTGAGTGGTAATGAGGAGGGTTTCCAACCATGACAACACTGATTGGTAATGAGGAGGGCTTCCAACCTTGACTACACTGAGTAGTAATGAGGGCTTCCAACCTTGACAACACTGAGTGGTAATGAAGAGGGCTTCTAACCTTGAAAACACTGAGTGGTAATGAAGGCTTCCAACCTTGACAACACTGAGTGGTAATGAGGGCTTCCAACCTTGAAAACACTGAGTGGTAATGAAGGCTTCCAACCTTGACTACACTGAGTGGTAATGAGGGCTTCCAACCTTGACAACACTGAGTGATAATGAACAGGGCTTCTAACCTTGACTACACTGAGTAGTAATGAGGGCTTCCAACCTTGACAACACTGAGTGGTAATGAAGAGGGCTTCCAACCTTGACTACACTGGGTGGTAATGAAGAGGGCTTCCAACCTTGACTACACTGAGTGGTAATGAAGAGGGCTTCTAACCTTGATTACACTGAATGGTAATGAGGGCTTCCAACCTTGACTACACTGAGTGGTAATGAAGAGGGCTTTCAATCTTGACTACACTGAGTAGTAATGAGGGCTTCCAACCTTGACAACACTGAGTTGTAATGTAAAGGGCGTCTAACCTTGACTACACTGTGTGGTAATGAGAGCTTCCAACCTTGACAACACTGAGTGGTAATGAAGAGGGCTTCCATTATTGACAACACTGAGTGGTAATGAAGCGGGCTTCCAACCTTGACTACACTGAGTGGTAATGAGGGCTTTAAACCTTGACTACACTGAGTGGTAATGAAGAGGGCTTCCAACCTTGACAACACTGAGTGGTAATGAAGAGGGCTTCCAACCTTGACTACACTGAGTGGTAAAGAGAGCTTCCAACCTTGACAACACTGAGTGTTAATGAAGAAAGCTTCCAACCTTGACTACACTGAGTGGTAATGAGGGCTTTAAACCTTGACTACACTGAGTGGTAATGAAGAGGGCTTCCAACCTTGACAACACTGAGTGGTAATGAAGAGGGCTTCCAACCTTGACTACACTGAGTGGTAATGAGGGCTTCCAACCTTGACTACACTGAGTGGTAAGGCAGAGGGCTTCCAACCACTAGGACCATTAAAAGTGTCTAGGGCCATTAAAAGTGTCCAGGGCTATTAAAAGTGTCTAAGGCCATTAAAAGTGTCTAGGGCCATTAAAAGTGTCTAGGGCCATTAAAAGTGTCTAGAGCCATTAAAAGTGTCTAGAGCCATTAAAAGTGTCTATGGTCATTAAAAGTGTCTAGGGCCATTAAGAGTGTCTAGGGCCATTAAGAGTTCAGAGGGCCATTAAGAGTTCAGAGAGCTCTTATGAGTGCCCAGGGTTAGCAAAGACCTTAATCCAGCCCTTCCAAAGTCGCCCTAATGTAAATGACAAAATAATAGAGGAACCAAGACTGGCTTCCTAGGGTACAGGGTTCTGGGTACTTGGTGCAGGGTTCGGAGTACATGGTACAGGGTTTGGGGTACAAGGTGCAGGTTACAGAGTACATGGTATAGGGTACAGAGTACATGGCATAGAGTACAGAGTATATGGTACAGGGTAAAGAGTACATGGTATAGGGTACAGAGTACATGGTACAGGGTACAGGGTACAGAGTACATGGTACAGAGTACAGAGTACATGGTACTCTGTACAGTACAGAGAACATGGTACAAGGTTCAGGGTACAGATACAGAATACATGGTACAGAGTACAGAATACAGGGTACATGGTTCAGGGTACAGGGTACATGGAACAGGGTTCATGGGACAGGGTACATGGTACAGAGTACAGGGTACAGAGTACAGAGTACAGGGTACAGAGTACAGAGTACAGGGTACAGAGTACAGGGTACAGAGTACAGGGTAGAGACAGGCAGGAATGTCTGCCTGTCTTCCTGTCTGTATGAGGACTGCTTAGAAGCAGTGACCCCGTGTGTGACGGACAGCAAGTACTTCCCAGGTCGGGCAGTGACTCCGTGTACCAGAAGTCCCAGCAATATTGACCACCCTGCACGACCAGGATACGTCATGATCACCCAGCACGACCAGGATATGTCATGACCACCCAGCACGACCAGGATGGGTCATGACCACCCAGCACGACCAGGATACGTCATGATCACCCAGCACGACCAGGATACGTCATGACCACCCAGCACGACCAGGATGGGTCATGACCACCCAGCACGACCAGGATGGGTCATGACCACCCAGCACGACCAGGATACGTCATGATCACCCAGCACGACCAGGATACGTCATGATCACCCAGCACGACCAGGATATGTCATGACCACCCAGCACGACCAGGATGGGTCATGACCACCCAGCACGACCAGGATAGATCATGATCACGACCAGGATAGGTCATGATCTCCTAGCACGACCAGGATACGTCATGACCACCCAGCACGACCAGGATACGTCATGATCACCCAGCACGACCAGGATAGTCATGACCACCCAGCACGACCAGGATGGGTCATGACCACCCAACACGACCAGGATACGTCATGACCACCCAGCACGACCAGGATACGTCATGACCACCCAGCACGACCAGGATACGTCATGGCCACCCAGCACGACCAGGATACGTCATGACCACCCAGCACGACCAGGATACGTCATGACCACCTAGCACGACCAGGATAGGTCATGTCCACCCAACTTATTAAATGGCCAATTACCTATCACAAACTTCAAAGATTTCATTATCGATAATTTGTAGGCAAGAGGTTTAGGTAATTACCACCACCACCATAACCATCGTCACCACCATCACCACAATCACCACTATTCCCACCACCACCAAGCCTTTTACACCTGCCACTTGTCCTCTACACTGATCAATTAACCAATAACTCTTGTTCCTGAGAGTTAGTCTCAGTTACACCCATATTATACGGATCATCTTCCCCTACTCTTTCTTTCATCACTTCACATTTTTTTGGAGATTTCATATACATTTGGGTACTATACTCTGCTTCTCCTATCTCTTACTATTATCTCTTATTCTTATCTCTGTTTCGTTACTTCGTTTCTGGAGATATTAAATAAGGAGTTTCTGTGATTGTTGGGGCTTTTCCGGTGCCCCTCTCTTCCTGTTGTTCCACCCCTTTCGAGATCGATGCCCTGTTCGGTATACACCTTTTTCTTGCTGCTTTTCCATCTCCTCTCCCATGTCTTCCCTTTTCCCTTTTCGTTTCTTGTTCATCGGATCATTTCTGACTCATTGCATCAAAATTGCCATTGTTCTTAGAATGAATTATCTTAGACTCACAAATTCGTAATATAAAGATTGTAAACAAACCAGGGAACGGATGGGGTTTTGAACCCCTGGCCAGTGAGTCTTGAAACTCACAGGCCAGTGCGCTAACCACTGGACCAGCTGGCTACGATAAGATTCATCCTACCAGGTATTCGTATGTGTATAGAAATATAGCTAGATGGATGAATGTTATTAGTGCCAGCTGGTCCAGTGGTTAACGCACTGGCCTGTGAGTTTCAGGACTCGCCTGTCTTGGGTTCAAGTCCCACCCGGTCCGTGATTTAGATTATCTTCTCATTACGAACGTTCACACTTTTGGCTTCTTGAAGATTATTCGCCACAGCCTTGTCATTTCCTCTACAAATTCTCATATCTTTAAAAAATACACAGTTTTTTTTTCCTTATCTCAGTGCAGTTTCTGTTTCTTCCTTCAAATCTTTAATTTTCTATTTCTTCTCCTCGTGTCTTCGTTGTTTCCTCTCGGAGTGAGTGATGGCACCATCTCAGGTCAGTCAGTTGACCTTCTATAGGTCGTCTGAGGATAGTGGTGGTCACTTCAAGTTGTTTGTTACACCTGCCGTCATTATCCTCCATCGTCACATTCAAAGAACGTTCTTATACTAATTGTCGCTTTCACAACCACACTTACGTTCCTCGCGAGTGCTGCGCTAGTTCCAGCGCTGAAATCCACCAGAACGTTTACGTTCCAGCGCTGAAATCCACCAGAACGTTTACGTTCCAGCGCTGAAATCCACCAGAACGTTTACGTTCCAGCGCTGAAATCCACCAGAACGTTTACGTTCCAGCGCTGAAATCCACCAGAACGTTTACGTTCCAGCGCTGAAATCCACCAGAACGTTTACGTTCCAGCGCTGAAATCCACCAGAACGTTTACGTTCCAGCGCTGAAATCCACCAGAACGTTTACGTTCCAGCGCTGAAATCCAGCAGGATTGTAAAGCTGTGACCACGTGTGTGCGCTCTTTATGTAGCCTTCTGTATGTGTGTGTGTGTGTGTGTGTGTGTGTGTTTGTGTGTATTTCCCTATTTGTGGTTGCAGGGGTCGAATCACAGCTCGTGTGTATGTGAGTGTGTGTGTGTGTATGTGTGTGTGTGTGTGTGTGTGTGTGTGTGCTCACCTATTTGCTCACCTATTTGTGGTTGCAGGGGTCGAGTCATAGCTCCTGGCCCCGCCTCTTCACTGATTGCTACTAGGTCCTCTCTCTCCCTGCTCCATGAGCTTTATCAAACCTAGTCTTAAAACTATGTATGGTTCCTGCCTCCACTATGTCGCTTTCCAAGCTATTCCACTTCCTGACAACTCTATGACTGAAGAAATACTTCCTAACATCCCTTTGACTCATAGGAGTCTTCAACTTCCAATTGTGACCCCTTGTTTCTGTGTCCCCTCTCTGGAACATCTTGTCTCTGTCCACCTTATCTATTCCTCGCAGTATTTTATATGTCGTTATCATGTCTCCCCTAACCCTCCTGTCCTCTAGTGTCGTCAGGCCGATTTCCCTTAACCTTTCTTCGTAGGACAATCCCCTTAGCTCTGGGACTAGTCTTGTTGCAAACCTTTGCACTTTCTCTAATTTCTTGACGTGCTTGACCAGGTGTGGGTTCCAAACTGGTGCTGCATGTTTGTGTGTGTGTGTGTGTGTGTGTGTTAGTTACCATTTTGTCCTAGGCACATGTCGATTAGACACTAGGCCTGTTGTATGTATGTGTGTGTGTGTAACGAAACACTTCGAAATGTTTCGGCCCCGCCGGGAATTGAACCCGGGCCCTCCGTGCGTGAAGCAAGAGCGCTAGCCACCATGCCATCGGGGCGTGTATGTGTGTGTGTGTGTGTGTGTTTTTGTGTGTGTGTGTTTGTGTGTGTGTGTGTGTGTGTGTGTGTGTGTGTGTGTGTGTGTGTGTGTGTGTGTGTGTGTGTGTGTGTGTGTAGTGCCAACAAACCGGGTCCTTTCATGCTAGGAGTGTTACACCTGTTGCTCATAACACTGTGTGTGGGGTGCCACTGAATGGGCACACTGCCAGGATGTGTCAACCAGCAGTGTCAACACTTCCACTGGTGAATGCCACAGGTGAATATTAAGACTCAGAGAGTCTTTACACTGCGTGGAATGTTGACCTGCACTCAGAAGATGACACTCACACTTTAGACTGCACTCTCTGTTTACATTCATTTCGTTGATAAAGCTTCTCCTATTGGCTAATTATTTATACGTTTGTTCGTTTGTCTATAAGTGTGTGTGTGTGTGTGTGTGGTGTGTGTGTGTGTGTGTGTGTGTGTGTGTGTGTGTGTGTGTGTGTGTGTGTGTGTGTGTGTGTGTGTGTTCGTGTTCCTACCCTCCCCTGTATCTGTCTTCCTGATGGCCGCTATCTGACTGTCTGAGCGTCCTGTCCGTCTCTCTGTCTGTCTCACTGTGTATCTCCCTGTCAGACTAAGTCCATCAGTCCGCTTGTGCTCCAGTGAGTCAGATAATCGAATTGTTGCTTGAAAAGTTGAAGTTGTTTATAGTCTTAGAGTTGAGTGACAATCATTGATTCCGATCGAGTTTGCTTTTGATTGCAGATCAGACTGAGTGAGCAACCCTTAAGAGAAGAAGGGAAATACCCAGATGTAAGAAAACTCTTCACAGAAGACTATATCATCAGGCAACGAATAGAAGGTGACTGATTACCTTATCTTCCACTATCTTTTGCGTATAGTTCTGCGAGGTTGAGGGACTGACCACCTCATATCAATACTGAGGAACTGACCCCGTCCTAGCAAAGCCGATGGACTGACCACCTCCTATTATTAAATACAAGCCATGATGGCTTAAGTACAAGCCTTGCTGGCAAGAAAATGCTGTCTGGGTGTTATTAGGAGGGGAGTTTATTAGTGGTTGCATCAGCGTATCTGTGGTAGATATTAGCGTGTAATTCCCGACGATTTATAGCGATAGTGGCGCCCTGGGAAGCCTCAGTTACACCAACTAATGAGAGGGCTAATGGTTTGGTGATTAGGAAGATTTTCGTTATTATTCTATCACTTTTTCACTAATTAGAGAATCATTGTTGGCATACGGATAAGTAGTATATATATATATATATATATATATATATATATATATATATATATATATATATATATATATATATATATATATATATATATATATATATATATATATATATATATATTATGTATGAACACGTACATGTGTGTATGAATAAATCACACACACACACACACACAAATTCACACTTCAACTCTTCGCAAATTTACTAAAAAATGCTAATAGCAGGTCAGTGATTTACGACTGGAATACCACGAGAGAAACTCTAACGTGCAATCACAAACAGCAATCAAACGTCAGCTGGCCTTGGACCCAGGAGCCTGAGCTCAGCCGTCCTCGCCTCAAACGAGGTAATTACACACACGTCAGTCAGTGGCCCAATGAGTGACACACTATCCTTGACCAGCTGGCCGCCCACACAAACACACACACACACACACACACACACACACACACACACACATACACACACAAAAAAATATTCAACACATCTATCGAAACAGGGAGACTACCTGAGGTATGGAAGACAGCAAATGTAGTCCCAATTTTTAAAAAAAAGAGACAGACACGAAGCACTAAACTACAGACCAGTGTCACTGACATGTATAGTATGCAAGGTCATGGAGAAGATTATCAGGAGAAGAGTGGTGGAGCACCTAGAAAGGAATGAGCTTATCAACGACGGCCAACACGGTTTCAGGGATGGAAAATCCTGTGTCACAAACATACTAGAGTTCTATGACAGGGTGACAGCACTAAGACAAGGAAGAGAGTGGTGGGTAGATTGTATTTTCTTGGACTGTAAGAAGGCGGTTGACACAGTTCCACACAAGAGATTAGTGCAAAAGCTGGAGGACCAGGCAGAGATAACAGGGAAGGCACTACAATGGATCAGGGAATACCTGTCAGGAAGACAGCAGCGAGTCATTGTACGTGGTGAGGTGTCAGAGTGGGCGCCTAGGACAGCACCAGTCCTAGGACCGGTGCTGTTTCTGGTATTTGTGAACGACATGACGGAAGGAATAGACTCCGAAGTGTCCCTGTTTGCAGATGATGTGAAGTTGATGAGAAGAATTCAAATAGGACGAGGACCAGGCAGAACTACAAAGGGATCTGGACAGGCTGCAAACCTGGTCCAGCAATTGGCTCCTGGAGTTCAACCCCACCAAGTGCAAAGTCATGAAGATTGGGGAAGGGCAAAGAAGACCGCAGACGGAGTACAGTCTAGGGGGCCAGTGACTACAAACCTCAATCAAGGAAAAAGATCTTGGGGTGAGTATAACACCAGGCACATCTCCTGAGGCGCACATCAACCAAATAACTGCTGCAGCATACGGGCGCCTACCTGGAGTCTACCTGGAGAGAATTCCAGGGGTCAACGCCCCCGCGGCCCGGTCTGTGACCAGGCCTCCTGTTGGACCAGAGCCTGATCAACCAGGCTGTTACTGCTGGCCGCACGCAGTTTGGTTTTGAAGGTTCTCATTATCCATCCTGTCATTTTTCGAGCAGATGCAATTGCAATTGCAAGCAAACCTAAAAACAGCATTCCGACATCTCAATAAAGAATCGTTCAGGACCCTGTACACTGTGTACGTTAGGTCCATATTGGAGTATGCAGCACCAGTTTGGAACCCACACCTAGCCAAGCACGTAAAGAAGCTAGAGAAAGTTCAAAGGTTTGCAACAAGACTAGTCCCGTAGCTAAGGGAAATCGACCTGACGACACTGGAGGACAGGAGAGATAGGAGGGGGGGACATAATAACGACATATAAAATACTGAGAGGAATTGACAAGGTGGACAGAGACAGGATGTTCCAGAGATGGGACACAGCAACAAGGGGACACAGTTGGAAGTTGAAGATTCAGATGAATCACAGGGATGTTAGGAAGTATTTCTTCAGTCACAGAGTGGTCAGGAAGTGGAATAGTTTGGGAAGCGATGTAGTGGAGGCAGGATTCATTCATAGCTTTAAGAAGAGGTATGATAAAGCTCATGGCGCAGGGAGAGTGACCCAGTAGCGGTCATTGAAGAGGCGGGGCCAGGAGCTATGACTCGACCCCTGCAACCACAACTAGGTGAGTACAACTAGGTGAGTACACACACACACACACACACACACACACACACACAGGAGCTGAGTCTCGACCCCTGCAACCACAATTAGGTGCACACACACACACATGATGGAATATGTGACAACCAAATGCAAAGAGGCAGAGGAGAGGTTTGTCCCCAAGGGAAACAGAAGTAATGGGAAGACCAGAACGAGTCCTTGGTTCACCCAGAGGTGTAGGGAGGCAAAAAGTAAGTGTAATAGAGAATGGAAAAAGTACAGAAGACAAAGGACCCAGGAAAATAAAGAGATTAGCCGAAGAGCCAGAAACGAATATGCACAGGTAAGAAGGGAGGCTCAGCGACAATATGAAAATGATATAGCATCAAAAGTCAAGTCTGACCCGAAGCTGTTGTATAGCCACATCAGGAGGAAAACAACAGTCAAGGACCAGGTAATCAGGCTGAGAAAGGAAGGTGGGGAGTTCACAATAAACGACCAAGAGGTATGTGAGGAGCTCAACATGAGATTTAAAGAAGTATTTACACAGGAGACAGGTAGGACTCCAGGAATTCAGAATAGGGAGGTATACCAACAAGTGCTGGATGAAATACACACAACCGAGGAGGAGGTGAAGAAGCTGCTATGTGAACTCGATACCTCAAAAGCGGTGGGACCGGACAACATTTCTCCGTGGGTCCTTAGAGAGGGGGCAGAGATGTTGTGTGTGCCACTAACACAAATCTTCAACACATCCATTGAAACTGGGCAACTACCTGAGGCGTGGAAGATGGCAAATGTAGTCCCAATTTTTAAGAAAGGAGACAGACACGAGGCATTAAACTACAGACCTGTGTCACTGACGTGTATAGTATGCAAAGTCATGGAGAAGATCATCAGGAGGAGAGTGGTGGAGCACCTAGAAAGACACAAGCTTATAAACGACAACCAGCACGGTTTCAGGGAAGGAAAATCCTGTGTCACAAACCTACTGGAGTTTTATGATAAGGTAACAGAAGTAAGACACGAGAGAGAGGGTGGATAGACTGCATTTTTGGACTGCAAGAAGGCGTTCGACACAGTTCCTCACAAGAGGTTAATGCAAAAGCTAAAGGATCAGGCACACGTAACAGGAAAAACACTGCAATGGATCAGAGAATATCTGACAGGAGGCAACAACGAGTCATGGTACGTGACGAGATGTCAGAGTGGGCACCTGTGACGAGTGGAGTTCCACAAGGGTCAGTCCTAGGACCTGTACTGTTTTTGGTATATGTGAATGACATAACGGAAGGGATAGACTCAGAAGTGTCCCTGTTTGCAGATGATGTGAAGTTAATGAGAAGAATAAAATCAGTCGAGGATCAGGCAGGACTACAAAGAGACCTGGACAGGCTGCAAGCCTGGTCCAGTAACTGGCTCCTTGAATTTAACCCTGCCAAATGTAAAGTCATGAATATCGGGGAAGGGCAAAGAAGACCGCAGACAGAGTATAGTCTAGGTGGCCAAAGACTGCAAGCCTCACTCAAAGAAAAGATCTTGGGGTGAGTATAATACCGAGCACATCTCCTGAGGCACACATCAATCAGATAACTGCTGCAGCATACGGGCGGCTGACAAACCTAAGAATAGCGTTCCAATACCTCACTAAGGAATCATTCAAGACTCTGTATACCATATACGTCAGGCCCATACTGGAGTATGCAGCACCGGTTTGGAACCCACACCTGGTCAAGCACGTCAAGAAATTAGAGAAAGTGCAAAGGTTTGCAACAAGACTAGTCCCAGAGCTAAGGGGATTGTCCTACGAAGAAAGGTTAAGGGAAATCGGCCTGACGACACTAGAGGACAGGAGGGTTAGGGGAGACATGATAACGACATATAAAATACTGCGAGGAATAGATAAGGTGGACAGAGACAAGATGTTCCAGAGAGGGGACACAGAAACAAGGGGTCATAATTGGAAGTTGAAGACTCCTATGAGTCAAAGGGATGTTAGGAAGTATTTCTTCAGTCATAGAGTTGTCAGGAAGTGGAATAGCTTAGAAAGCGACATAGTGAGAGGCCCAAAGGAAAAACCTAGTTTTGAAAAAGCTCATGGAGTTGTAGAAGAGGCAGGGGAGGAGCCTAGTAGCAATCAGTGAAGAGGCGGGGCCAGGAGCTATGACTCGACCCCTGCAACCACAAATAGGTGAGTACAAATAGGTGAGTACAAGTAGGGACGCCGTGCGGGTCAGTCGCAACTTGTAGGTTTCTGTGCAAATAAGTGTTTTTGAGGGCTACACCAGGGTACTGCAGGGGTTATCAAGTGTGTCAGGGTAGTGAACAACCCTTGAAGTGATTTACGAGTTGCCCTGAGCCACATAAGTGTGGGGAGAGCCATAATTTTATAAGTGATCTAGAAATAAATATTTGGAGGCGGGATCAGTGGGCCTAGTGTGCTCCAGGCGACGTTGCCACGTGTGTCACCCTAGATAATAAAGTGAAATTAATATGTGACAAGCGAAAGAAATTCAGTGAATAGGTTATATTATATATCGACAAGAAACGAAAGTGGATATACGCCAGAACATCACATCGAGTTGGACAATCTACAGGATACTACACGCTGGACAGCTGCATCGCATCGCAAGTATTCACCTATGCGTGGTTTTCGGGGTGTCGGGAGTAAGTTCCAATTACCTAACCGCTAAGCTGATTGTGAACGGTCAACTCTCATAGTAAGATAAGGAATAGGATATCAAGTACTCAGTAACAAATAGCAATTGGTAATTTCTAGTAGAAAAGGGCGAGCAGACAGGTGAATCATAGAATACATTAACTGGTAGATCAGGTGTGTCAGGTCAGGCCAGGTAGAGGAGCACTGTAGACTACGTGTTACTCGCAGACCTCACATACCACTCATACACATAACACAATTTCACCACTACTTTTCACACAATAAATCCACACACATATAGTTCCACACACACACACACACACACATTAACTGGTAGGTCAGGTGTGTCAGGTCAGGCCAGGTAGAGAAGCACTGCAGACAACGTGTCACTCGCAAACTCCACATACACACTCATACACCATAACACAATTTCACCACTACTATTCACACATACATACACACACAAACATACACACACACACACATACATACACAAAACAAAACTAAAAACACACAACAAAAAAAACTAACACACACACACACAAAACTAACACACACACACACAAACTAACACACACAAAACTAACGTGCACACACACACAAAACTAACACACACACACACATACACATAAAACCACAAAACTAACACACACACACAGGCCCACACACTATTTCCCCCTGCTCCCTCCACCCACCTCTCCCCAATCCCTTCCCTGAACCCCCTCTCTCACCCACCTCCTCCCCCTCTCCCTCTCCCATTCTCTCTCCACCTCTGCTTCTCCCTCCTTCACTCTCTCCGCATAATCCCCCCTCTTTCCCCCTCCCCACCTCTCTTCCATTTCCCCACTGTCTTCAGTTTCTCCTCTCCCTCCCTCCACCCCCACACAAACACTCAGGCAATCACACCACAAAACAACCACACAGAAATACATAGTTTTTCACTCTGTGGCATCTTAAAAATAAAAAATAAAAAATGGGGTCCCAGAGAGCAGGACGGAAAACCAGGGGACTGGAGGATGAGTCTGCAAAGGAAGATTGGGCAGCAGAGCTCATGAAAAGGGAACATGAGTGGGAAGGAAGCTAGAGGAGCTTAGCATGAAAATGGAGGAGAGGATAGCTGCAGAAAGCAAGATAATGGAGGAGAGGATAGCTGCAGAAAGCAAGATAATGGAGGAGAGGATAGCTGCAGAAAGCAGGAAGTGGGAGAAGCAAGTCACAACAGCAGAGGCTAAGATACAGAGATTAGAAGAAGAACTGAAAAATTTGAAACAGCCTAATGAACTAAAAAGCAATGTGGACATGGTATCAGAAACTGCTACCTCAGTCACAAAGAAGAGGACTGTAGAGAACGGAGTGAAACTGTATGCAGAGGCTATATCAGACCATCGTGGAGCCCGAGAGAAAGAGAGGATCACATCAGGAACAATCGAGGGGAGTGTAGTAAAAGGGAGAGCTAAGCTATACGTAGAAGCCCTAACAGACCACAGCAGTGCACAGGGAAAGTTAAGAAGGGAAAGCGACAGGCCACTGGGCCAAGGGATAACAGACAGTGAAGAGATTGAAGAAAGGAAAGCTGCAATGGAGGCAACTAAATCGAATCAGGGGTTACATAGGGATAGGCAGTGGGAGAATGTAAGAGAGAGATCAGTCTTTGTTTACGGGCTCCAGGAAGCTGAAGGGAAACTTATGAAGCAAGAAGACAAGGGGAGAAAAATGCGATTGAAAACATCATGAAAGCAATAGGAGAAGATGACATGACCAAGCTGGCAAATTTTCTGAGAATAGGGGGGTTTGCAAGAGGAAGAATCCGGCCAGTCAAAGTAATTTTCAAAGCAGAATTGACTCGAAACAGGATCCTGCAGGAGAAAGCAAGACTAAGGGATATGTCAGAGTACCGGAGGGTGTATCTCGACCGCGACAGAACACGGGAAGAAAGACAGAAACTGAAAGAGAGGGTACAGAGACAAAAGGAGGAAAAAGAGATGGACAGGAGAACCCAGACTCAGGAGGAAGCTCTAACACAACCACCTTCAGATGTTCCCCAACCTGGACAACCCCAATGCAACCAAACAACCTAACCCAAAACACACATGCCATACCCAATGATTCCACCCACCTCATTACAAACTCCACCTTCACACCAACCACCCATAGTTCCCCATCAGATCTCCCACTTTCCCAACCCCAACATACCCCCAGACTACGGTTTTAGAAAAGAAGTTAAAGGTTTGGTATACAAATGCAGATGGTATAACAAATAAATGTGAGAGTGGCATGAAAGAATAAAGGAGACATCCCCAGACATAATAGCACTCACAGAAACGAAACTCACCAGGATGATAACAGATGCAATCTTTCCACCCGGATATCAAATCCTCAGGAAAGATAGAGGGAGCAGAGGGGAGGAGGAGTTGCACTGCTCATTAAGAACAGGTGGGGATTTGAGGAAGTGGAAGGAATGGATGGAATGGGTGAAAGGGACTACATAGTAGGAACAATTCAGTCTGAGGGCCATAAGGTGGTAATTGCTGTAATGTACAACCCGCCACAGAACTGCAGGAGGCCAAGAGAAGAATACGACGAGAGCAACAGAGCAATGGTAGACACACTAGCCGAGGTAGCCAGAAGAGCCCACATGGGGAGAGCAAAGTTACTAGTTATGGGTGATTTCAATCACAAAGAGATTGATTGGGAAAACCTGGAGCCCCATGGGGGTCCTGAATCATGGAGAGCCAAGATGATGGATGTGGTACTGGAAAACCTCATGCATCAACATGTTAGAGACACTACCAGAGAGAGAGTGGGGATGATCCAGCAAGACTCGACCTAGTATTCACCTTGAGTAGTTCGGACATCGAGGATATCACGTATGAAAGGCCCCTTGGAGCTAGTGATCATTTGGTTCTGTGTTTTGATTATATAGTTGAGCTACAAGTGGAGAGGGAGCAGGAATAGGAAGGGAGAAACGAAACTACAAAAGGGGGACTACACAGGCATGAGGAACTTCCTACAAGACGTTCAGTGGGAGAGAGAATTGGCAGGAAAACCAGTAAAAGAAATGATGGAATATGTGACAACCAAATGCAAAGAGGCAGAGGAGAGGTTTGTCCCCAAGGGAAACAGAAGTAATGGGAAGACCAGAACGAGTCCTTGGTTCACCCAGAGGTGTAGGGAGGCAAAAAGTAAGTGTAATAGAGAATGGAAAAAGTACAGAAGACAAAGGACCCAGGAAAATAAAGAGATTAGCCGAAGAGCCAGAAACGAATATGCACAGGTAAGAAGGGAGGCTCAGCGACAATATGAAAATGATATAGCATCAAAAGTCAAGTCTGACCCGAAGCTGCTGTATAGCCACATCAGGAGGAAAACAACAGTCAAGGACCAGGTAATCAGGCTGAGAAAGGAAGGTGGGGAGTTCACAATAAACGACCAAGAGGTATGTGAGGAGCTCAACATGAGATTTAAAGAAGTATTTACACAGGAGACAGGAAGGACTCCAGGAATTCAGAATAGGGAGGTATACCAACAAGTGCTGGATGAAATACACACAACCGAGGAGGAGGTGAAGAAGCTGCTATGTGAACTCGATACCTCAAAAGCGGTGGGACCGGACAACATTTCTCCGTGGGTCCTTAGAGAGGGAGCAGAGATGTTGTGTGTGCCACTAACACAAATCTTCAACACATCCATTGAAACTGGGCAACTACCTGAGGCGTGGAAGATGGCAAATGTAGTCCCAATTTTTAAGAAAGGAGACAGACACGAGGCATTAAACTACAGACCTGTGTCACTGACGTGTATAGTATGCAAAGTCATGGAGAAGATCATCAGGAGGAGAATGGTGGAGCACCTAGAAAGACACAAGCTTATAAACGACAACCAGCATGGTTTCAGGGAAGGAAAATCCTGTGTCACAAACCTACTGCAGTTTTATGACAAGGTAACAGAAGTAAGACACGAGAGAGAGGGTGGATAGACTGCATTTTTGGACTGCAAGAAGGCGTTCGACACAGTTCCTCACAAGAGATTAATGCAAAAGCTAGAGGATCAGGCACACGTAACAGGAAAAGCACTGCAATGGATCAGAGAATATCTGACAGGGAGGCAACAACGAGTCATGGTACGTGACGAGATGTCAGAGTGGGCACCTGTGACGAGTGGAGTTCCACAAGGGTCAGTCCTAGGACCTGTACTGTTTTTGGTATATGTGAATGACATAACGGAAGGGATAGACTCAGAAGTGTCCCTGTTTGCAGATGATGTGAAGTTAATGAGAAGAATCAAATCAGTCGAGGATCAGGCAGGAATACAAAGAGACCTGGACAGGCTGCAAGCCTGGTCCAGTAACTGGCTCCTTGAATTTAACCCTGCCAAATGTAAAGTCATGAATATCGGGGAAGGGCAAAGAAGACCGCAGACAGAGTATAGTCTAGGTGGCCAAAGACTGCAAACCTCACTCAAAGAAAAAGATCTTGGGGTGAGTATAATACCGAGCACATCTCCTGAGGCACACATCAATCAGATAACTGCTGCAGCATACGGGCGGCTGGCAAACCTAAGAATAGCGTTCCAATACCTCACCAAGGAATCATTCAAGACTCTGTATACCATATACGTCAGGCCCATACTGGAGTATGCAGCACCAGTTTGGAACCCACACCTGGTCAAGCACGTCAAGAAATTAGAGAAAGTGCAAAGGTTTGCAACAAGACTAGTCCCAGAGCTAAGGGGATTGTCCTACGAAGAAAGGTTAAGGGAAATCGGCCTGACGACACTAGAGGACAGGAGGGTTAGGGGAGACATGATAACGACATATAAAATACTGCGAGGAATAGATAAGGTGGACAGAGACAAGATGTTCCAGAGAGGGGACACAGAAACAAGGGGTCACAATTGGAAGTTGAAGACTCCTATGAGTCAAAGGGATGTTAGGAAGTATTTCTTCAGTCATAGAGTTGTCAGGAAGTGGAATAGCTTGGAAAGCGACATAGTGGAGGCAGGAACCATACATAGTTTTAAGACTAGGTTTGATAAAGCTCATGGAGCAGGGAGAGAGAGGACCTAGTAGCAATCAGTGAAGAGGCGGGGCCAGGAGCTATGACTCGACCCCTGCAACCACAAATAGGTGAGTACAAATAGGTGAGTACACACACACACACACACACACACACACACACAACATGAAGAATCATACACGTAAGGTAACGTATTGCCATCTACATAGATATTTTTCGATTAATCTGGCTTTTGGAAATAAACGTATGAAAGACTATTTGAAGATTGGCATACCCAGCATACACTGTAGTATCCCTAGTATACATATTAGTATACCTAGAATACACTGCTCTCTTATATAAGCCTCAATTATTTTTTTCTTTCATCAGCAGTGTATATTAAAACATCAAAAAACTTAAGTTTCAGCTGAAACGAAAGTTTCAGTGGTAGTTACACTGAAGTATACACACAGGTATATTTTCAACAGGACCCGTTGCCTCACTGACAACAGGAGGGCGTATCACGGTATACACAGACAAAATTTCAACAGGACCCGGGACCTCACTGGGAACGATAAGCAAAGCACAATTATTACGGGGAATTAGACAGCCTCTAATTAATACACTAATTAATTTTTTGGACAAATGCTGCTGGGGTCACTGCAGCAGCTGTGGCTGCAGCAACAACAGCACCAACAAGAGCAGCAGTAGCAGCTGCAGCAGTAGCAGCAGAAGTAACAGCAAGAGAAGGAGCAACAGTTGCGAGGTACTATGAGTGTCCTTGATCACTCTGTGAGGTACTGTGAGTGTCCTTGATCACTCTGTGAAGTGCTGTGAGTGTCCTTGATCACTCTGTGAGGTACTGTGAGTGTCTTGATCACTCTGTGAGGTACTGTGAGTGTCCTTGATCACTCTGTGAGGTACTGTGAGTGTCCTTGATCACTCTGTGAGGTACTGTGAGTGTCTTGATCACTCTGTGAAGTACTGTGAGTGTCCTTGATCACTCTGTGAGGTACTGTGAGTGTCTTGATCACTCTGTGAGGTACTGTGAGTGTCCTTGATCACTCTGTGAGGTACTGTGAGTGTCCTTGATCACTCTGTGAGGTACTATGAGTGTCCTTGATCACTCTGTGAGGTACTGTGAGTGTCCTTGATCACTCTGTGAGGTACTGTGAATATAGTTGTTCACTCTGTGAGGTACTGTGAGTGTCCTTGATGACTCTGAGGTACTGTGAGTGTCCTTGATCACTCTGTGAGGTACTGTGAAGGTAGTTGATCACTCTATGAGGTACTGTGAGTGTCTTTGATGACTCTGAGGTACTGTGAGTGTCCTTGATCACTCTGTGAGACAGACAGAATGAACGTACCCAGTTACAGATCCATATGGCAAGGAATAATGTAGAAAAGATTACGTTCCGCAAGTCTCAGACCACGTTCAGCGAGTCTCAGACCTCGTTCAGCGAGTCTCAGACCTCGTTCAGCGAGTCTCAGTCCGCGTTCAGCGAGTCTCAGTCCGCGTTCAGCGAGTCTCAGTCCGCGTTCCGCAAGTCTCAGACCACGTTCAGCGAGTCTCAGACCTCGTTCAGCGAGTCTCAGACCTCGTTCAGCGAGTCTCAGTCCGCGTTCAGCGAGTCTCAGTCCGCGTTCAGCGAGTCTCAGTCCGCGTTCAGCGAGTCTCAGTCCGCGTTCAGCGAGTCTCAGTCCGCGTTCCGCAAGTCTCAGACCACGTTCAGCGAGTTTCAGTCCGCGTTCCGCAAGTCTCAGACCACGTTCAGCGAGTTTCAGACCGCGTTCCGCAAGTCTCAGACCACGTTCAGCGAGTCTCAGACCTCGTTCAGCGAGTCTCAGACCACGTTCAGCGGGTCTCAGACCGCGTTCCGCAAGTCTCAGACCACGTTCAGAGAGTCTCAGACCACGTTCAGCGAGTCTCAGTCCGCGTTCCGCAAGTCTAAGACCACGTTCAGCGAGCCTCAGTTCGCGTTCCGCAAGTCTCAGACCACGTTCAGCGAGTCTCAGTCCGCGTTCAGCGAGTCTCAGACCTAGTTCAGCGAGTCTCAGTCCACGTTCAGCGAGTCTCAGTCTGCGTTCCACGAGTCTCAGACCGCGTTCAGCGGGTCTCAGACCACGTTCAGCGGGTCTCAGACCGCGTTCAGCGGGTTTCAGACCACGTTCAGCGGGTCTCAGACCACGTTCAGCGGGTCTCAGACCACGTTCAGCGGGTCTCAGACCGCGTTCAACGGGGCTCAGGCAGCGTTCACCGGGTCTCAGACAGCGTTCAGCGGGTCTCAGACAGCGTTCAGCGGGTCTCAGACAGCGTTCACCGGGTCTCAGACAGCGTTCAGCGGGTCTCAGACAGCGTTCAGCGGGGCTCAGACAGCGTTCAGCGGGTCTCAGACAGCGTTCAGCGGGTCTCAGACAGCGTTCACCGGGTCTCAGACAGCGTTCACCGGGTCTCAGACAGCGTTCAGCGGGTCTCAGACAGCGTTCAGCGGGGTCAGACAGCGTTCAGCGGGTCTCAGACAGCGTTCAGCGGGTCTCAGACAGCGTTCAGCGGGTCTTAAGAAGACATATGAATTCTATGCGCTTTTCTAAAGCCACCAGATCTATTTCTGTCAGCTGGAATTAGCTGACATAGGAAGCAGTGAGGTCAGGAACGTCAGCCATCGTGTGTAAATACCTAAGAGATTTATTTAGCAACTATACGGTTGAGTCTGGATGTGGGTGACTGGTGACAGGTCAGGTGAATGATAGTAGGTCAGGTGACTGGTGACAGGTGAATGGTGGTAGGTCAGGTGAATGATAGTAGGTCAGGTGACTACCTGGAGTCTACCTGGAGAGAATTCCTGGGGTCAACGCCCCCGCGGCCCGGTCCGTGACCAGGCCTCCTGTTGGACCAGAGCCTGATCAACCAGGCTGTTACTGCTGGCCGCACGCAGTCCAACGTACGAACTACAGCCTGGCTGGTCAGGTACCGACTTTAGGTGCCTGTCCAGTGCCTGTTGAAGACAGCCAGGGGCTTGTTGGTAATCCCTGATGTATGCTGGGAGGCAGTTGAACAGTCTTGAGCCCTGACACTTATTGTGTTGTCCCTCAACCTGCTAGTGGCACCCCTGCTCTTCATTGGGGGATGTTACATCGCCTGCCGAGTCTTTTGCTTTCGTAGGGAGTGATTTTTGTGCAAGTTTGGTACTAATCCCTCGAGAATTTTCCACGTGTATATAATAATGTATCTCTCCCGCCTGCGTTCTAGAGAGTACAGGTTTAGGACAGGTGACAGGTGACTGGTGACAGGTCAGGTGAATGATAGTAGGCCAGGTTACTGGTGACAGGTGACTGGTGACAGGTGACTGGTGACAGGTGACTGGTGACAGGTGACTGGTGACAAGTGACTGGTGACAGTTGACTGGTAACTGGTGACAGGTGACTGGTGACTGGTGACAGGTGAATGATGGTAGGTCAGGTGAATGATAGTAGGTCAGGTGACTGGTGACAGGTGAATGAAAGTAGGTCAGATGAATGGTGGTAGGTCAGGTGACTGGTGACAGGTGAATGGTGGTAGGTCAGGTGACTGGTGAATGGTGGTAGGTCAGGTGACTGGTGACAGGTGAATGGTAGCAGGTCAGGTGAATGAAAGTAGGTCAGATGAATGGTGGTAGGTCAGGTGACTGGTGACAGGTGAATGGTAGCAGGTCAGGTGACTGGTGACAGGTGAATGGTAGCAGGTCAGGTGACTGGTGACAGGTGAATGGTGGTAGGTCAGGTCGATTGGCTTCAAACCTAATGAACGTTCCCTCTAAACAAAATCGTGAAATCTACTGATCAAGTCGTGACCTAAGCTAGTCCTTTATTTCTCAAGGTTCCATATAAGCGGGTCGCCCCATGTCAACAGATAACTGGGGTCTACTGTGAGAGGAAATAAAGAGGTCAGGAGCGGCGACTCGACCCCCGCAATAGTGAATGGGTGAGCACGCCCAGTGGGTCTTACTTCTTCCTCCCTCACCTTTAACACAACTTTTCCAGGGGATTTTCTAGATGTTGAGGTGACGTCTTAACTCTGCTCTTGTTTCCCAGCCAAGACCACCCGTCCCCACTATACGCAGGGGGCGCCTCTTCCTTCCTCCTACATGCAAGGAGGGTATGTACGGTCAGGAGACCCCTCTCCTTTCTTTTACATGCAGGGGAGAGATGTTATGGTCAGGGGGTGCCTCTCCCTGCCTCCTCCATGCAGGGAGGATGGTAGGTCAGGCTAGGGGGAGCCTCTCCCTGCCTCCTACATGAAGGGAGGATGGAAGGTCAGGCTAAGGGAAGCCTCTCCCTGCCTTCTACATGCAGGGAGGATGGTTGGTCAGGCTAGGGGGAGCCTCTCCCTGCCTCCTACATGAAGGGAGGATGGAATGTCAGGCTAAGGGAAGCCTCTCCCTGCCTTCATGCAGGAGGATGGTAGGTTAGGCTAGGGAGGCCTTTCCCCGCCTCCTACATGCAGAGAGGATGGAAGGTCAGGCTAGGAGCCTCTCCTGCCTCCTACATGAGGAGGAGGATGGAAGGTCAGGCTAAGGGAAGCCTCCCTGCCTTCTACATGGAGGATGGCAGGTCAGAGGAGCCCTGCTCCTGTGAGAGGATGGTAGGTCGCCAGGAAGCCTCTCCCTGCCTCCTACATGCAGGGAGGATGGTAGGTTAAGCTAGGAGAGCCTTTCCCTGCCTCCTACATGGGAGGATGGTGGTCAGGCTAGGGAGCCTCTCCCTGCCTCCTACATGAAGTGGAGGATGGAAGGTCAGGCTAAGGGAAGCCTCTCCCTGCCTTCTTACATGCAGGGAGGATGGTAGGTCAGGCTAGGGAGCCTCTCCTGCCTCCTACATGCAGGGAGGATGTAGGTCAGGCTAAGAGCCTCCCCTGCCTCCCACATGGGGAGGATGGTAGGTCAAGTAGGGAGCCCTCCCCTGCCTCCTCATGGGGAGGATGGAAGGTCAGGCTAAGGAAGCCTCCCTGCCTTCACATGCAGGGAGGATGGAGGTCAGGCTGGGCGAGCGTCTCACTGCCTCATGCAGGGAGGATGGTAGGTCAGGCTGGGGACCCCTCCTGCCTCCTACATGCAGGGAGGATGGGGTAGGTGGGGACCCTTTTCTCCTCTCTCTGGGATATAAAAATTTTAAACAAACACTGCACAACACCACCTGGTTTAATCAAATAAAGGGGGGTTATCCCCAGGTGTGAGCAACGTGTGTCACCTGTAAAAGGTACCCAGAAAAGAGCAGCGGGTAGGCTACAAAAAAAAAGGGGGGAACATTGGGTGGGGCCAACAGGCCTCTGAAAAGGGGGTTCTTTTTGGAGAGATATCCCAAGCCTTATTTATCCCCCCTTTGTTAATTCCCTCTTCCACATGCTTTTTCATCATGCCCCCCTTTTTTCTTCGTCTTACAAGTAATGTAATTAAGGGGGCCCTCATCTTTCTTCATACGGAAGATTCCTAATGCTATGTTTAAATTTTTTGTCTTCGCTGAATTTTTTAATAATATATATACATCGTCCATTTTTTTTGAGAACACGTGTCTTTTCCCTAGTTCCCCCTTTCTCTTGACCAAAAAAATCCGAAAAGGGGGTTTTTTTTTTGTTCTTCAAACAGCCTTACCCCCCGGAGAACGCACGTATGTTCATAATTTCCCCTGTTTTTTGGGGAACCTTTTTGGGAACCCCCTGTTCAGTAATCTTTTTTTTCAAGTCACCAGGCGAACCCCTTTTTCCCTTCGGGGAAGGTTGCCCAAAAAAAGGGGTTAAGAAAATATCTCACTTGTCCGAGTTAGGGGATTTTCCAAACATGGCCAGGTGTGTGTGTATGTGTGTGTGTGTGTGTGTGTGTTGTTGTTGTGTGTGTGTGTGTGTGTGTGTGCGTGTTTTAAGTTTGTTAAAACCCTGCCATAGGTTTTTTTTTTTGTGTTTGTGTGGATATACTTGTTCAAACAGTGTCCACATTGGGGTTTAATTCTCTTCCATTTAAAAAATGAATTTAGTTAAACGTTATGAAACTACCAAAAAAATTGGGGTTTTTTTTCCCCCCAATAAAATTAAAAAAAAATGCTTCCAAAATTAACAAGCACGATCTTTTTGGAATTTCCCCCTTTGTGTTCAATTTTCGAAGCACTTCTCAACTTTTAAAAAAAAAAATAAAAAAAAAAACTCCCTTTTTAAAAAAAGGGGGGCTAATAATAATAATCTTTCCCCCCCCTTAAATAAATAAGGAAAATTTCCCCTTAAAAAACATATACACATTGCTGAGTTTTTTTTTTGGTGGGGAAAAGACAGAGTTGGGGATGAAAGTAAGGGGAAAAGGGGGGGTAAATAATGGTAGAGGGGGAAGGGGAAGGAAAAAAGGGGAAGGAAGGGAGGAAATAAGAGAGGAAGAAGAAGATAAGGGGGAGACGTTTGGGGGGGGGAAAGGGGGGAAAGGTGGTGTTAGGTGAAGATAAGGGGGTTCCCCCACTGTCTAGCACAGGTAAAGGGGTTTTCCCCCTTACTTTTTAGGGGTAAGTGTTTCACCTTTTAGCAGGAGGGGGTTTTCCCCCCCCCGTCAGCAGGGGGGGTTCCCCCGGTCAAAAACACAGGCAAAAAGGGTTCACCACTGTTTGACAAGGGAAAAAGGGGTTTACCCTGTCTAGACACAGGTGAAGGGTTACCCACTGTCTAGACACAGGTAAGGGTTCACCTACTGTTGACACGGAAAGGGTTCACCCACTTTGCACGGTGGGGGGCACCCCCCCAGCAGCGGGGGAAAATGGTCAATTTTAAAGGGGCTATTCCCCAAATTTTGGTTTCCATGTGATAACCTAAAAAAGCCTCTTCAGATCGGCTTCAAACTTTCAACACTGGTGTGTCCTAGCACCCCATTTTTTTAGAAATGTTATGGTTGTTTCAAAAATAACTTGGGATTAATTGTTTTGTAAAAGAAATAACAGCAAGAGCCCCAGCAAACTTGCCCTAAAAACCGCCCCAGCAACACAATAATAATAGAACAAAAGGGCCCCCGCAACCCACAATAATAAGGGGAAAAATCTCCCCCCCGCAACACATAAAAACCCCAAAACCCCCCAAAAGCAACACACGATAATATCACATGAAATTTAAATTATAGTGACAAATGAGTGTTGGCGCCAAAAAAAATTTTTTTTCAGCCTCGGGAAAACGTGAGAAAAAAAAAAAAAAACCTCGAAAAAACAAAGATTTTTAAAAAAAAAAAAAATATGAAGAAATTAAAAAAAAACCCCTCGGAAAAATACAATTTTTTAAAAAAAAGAATATAAAAAAATTTTATGAAGTTTTTGGGGGAAAAATTTGAACAAAAATTTTTAGGAAAAAAAGAACAAACGAAGATTTTTAAAAAAAAAATATGAAAAATTTTAAGATAAAAGGGGGAAAAAAAAAAAAAATTTCGTGGTATGGGGAAAGTAGTAATTAACGACGCTTTTTTTCCCGACCTCTTACATGTAATTAATTAACAAAAAATTTAAAAAAATAGTAATTAGAAGCAAATAACAACAAAAACAACAACAATAATAATAATAATAATAATAATAATAATAATAATAATAATAATAATAATAATAAAAAAAATTTTAATAATAATAATAATAAAAAAAACCAATAATAAAAAAAAACAACAATAATAATCCCCGTCAAATTTTTACTTTTGTTTAACATAAAGTTCTCTACATCAGGGGGGGGAGGGGTGGTAAAAAACCTCCCTTTTTTTTATTTAATAAAAATGAGGGGGTTTTTTTTTTTGGAGGGTGTTTTTTCGCTTTTTTTTTTGACTGTGTGTGTGTGTGTGTGTGTGTGTGTGTGTTTTTCCCTGTTGTACTCACCTATTTGGGGGTTTTGGGGGGGTCAGTCATACCCCGGGGGCCCCCCGCCTCTTCAGGGCCCCCAACTTTGTGTGTGTGTGTGTGTGTGTGTGTGTGTGTGTGTGTGTGTGTGTTTTTTTCCCCGCCTGAGTAAGATTTTTCCCCCCCTTTTGGGAGGTAAGTCTCTGAAGAGGGGGAGGGCGGAAGATCAAGGGAAAAAGGATAGTTGGGGGGAGACAGTACATGGGAGTACATTAGGTATACATGGGGTAAATGTACATAGGAGTACAGGGGGAAAAATAAATAACAGTGGGGGGTGCCTCCCCACCGAGGTTGTCTGCTCTGGAATACTACCATCAGTTTTTTTTACAAAAGCAATTGAAAAGGTTATCCGGGGTAGACTAACATGTACCATGGGGGCCCTTTTAACCATTTTTCCAATCACATTTCCAAAAATAGCTATACTTTAAAAAGGGGGGTTTTTTTAAGAAAAAATGACTGTATATAGTGGGGGTTTTTAAAAAAAACTGACTGTATATAATGGAGCTTCATAAGAGAACTGACTGTATATAGTGGACCCCTTTTTTTAAGAGAACTGACTTTTTTATTCTTTATAAGAGAATTAATTTTTATAGAGGGGGCTTTATAAAAAAAAAAACTGACTATATATGAGGGGTTTATAAGAAAAACTGACTTATGGGGTTTATAAGAGAACTGATGAAAAGGGAAAAATTTTAAAAAGAGAATTTTATTTAAAATGGGGGGTTTTTTAAGAGAAATTTTTTTGGGGGGGGTTTAAAAAAGGGGAAAAAAAGAGAAAAATCTCCAACAAGAGGTTTAAAAGGGGTAATCCCCCCCAATTTTGATCAAAAAAGGGGGGAAAAACTGAAGGGGTTTTAAAACGTTTATGGGCGGGGTTTTTTGGGGGGTTTGGGGGTTTTTTCCTTTTCCCCCTTTTTTTTAACCCCCCTTATTCCCCCCTTTTTGGGGTTTTTCTCTGTTTCATTTTTGGGGCCCCTCTTCTTCCCCTTTTTCTTCTTCTCTCCCCCTTTAAAAGGGAATTTTTCCCTTTTTTCCACCCATTTTTCCCCAAATTTAAAATTTTTATCCCCAAAGGTTCAGTTTTTCCCCCTTCCCTTACTTTCAATTGTTATTCTTCTCCATGTCTTCCCCCCCCTCCTCCTCCTTCCTCCTCCCCTTTTTCCCCAAATCTTTTCCCCCTTCTTCATTAAGGTCAGACGGGGGTAAATCTTTCCAGAGATGTTTCTAACCTTCATGGGCAGCAGAACGCAAGGTATCAACCTTCGATTTTTTGCCCGGGAGACTCCCCCCTTTTTTGGATCACAGCGCATCTTTGGGAAAAACCCCCATCCTTTTGTTCCCCCTAGCGCCAGACACGCTACCATAGCCGAAAGTTTAAGATTGAAGACTGATCACGTAAGTCATTAATGACCTTTTTGGGGGGTCCTGCCACTTTTGGGGGCCCCCCGGGGAAAAACCTTTTTTTTATATATATATATATATATATATATATATATATATATATATATATATATATATATATATATATATATATATATATATATTTTTATTTTATATATATATATATATATATATATATATATATATATATATATATATATATATATATATATATATATATATGTCGGGGCCCCCTTTGGTAAAAAAATTTAAATTAAAAAGAACTCATCTAAAATTAAGTCCTTTCTAAAATTTTTTTTTTACGTTTTAAAATATATTTTTTTATTTATGTTAATGTAAGAATTTATAATTTTTGTACCAAGAGAAACTTTAAAAAAACCCCCCCCAACCTTATTACAACAACCCCTTTTTAAATTTTTTCCCAACCCAACTAAATATATTTTAGATACGTTAACATTAATTTAATAATAAACAACCACAATGAAAATATTTTTCGTTATGTTCGAATGATTTTGGCAAATTATTGCAACACAAATTTTTTTCTTATCTTATATGGCAAGATGAGCGTTGCCATTTTTAAAAAAAAAAACCAAAAAATTTTCCCCCTCCCTTTTTATATATAATATATATATATATATATATATATATATATATATATATATATATATATATATATATATATATATATATATATATATATATATAATCTAAAATACTGGGCAACGTTAATAAGGGATACGATTCTGTTCAGTATGACAAATTTAAAACCCCTAATGATTCTGTAATCGCTTGCGACTTTAATAACCCGAATGTAAATTGGAGCGATCAATTAGATGAAAAACGAACGACGCTAATTAGTGAAACTGAGAGAATTTTCCCATCTCTCTTAGTGAGTGGGGGCCAGATGCTACCGTAGGAACCAGTTATTACCAGGGGGGTGTAGTTACTGCCGCGGTGGTGGGGTTATTACCACGGGGGTTTTTATTTACTCCCCGGGGGGTGTAGTTACTGCTAGGGGGGTTACTTCCCGATGGTGTAGTTATTACCACGGTGGGTAGTTTCTGTCACGGAGGTGTAGTTATTTTACGGGGGTAGTTATTACCACGGGGGTTTAAAATTAATGCCACGGTGGTGAGTTACTGCCCCGGGGGTTTTTAGTTATTACCACGGTGGTTTAGTTACTGCCACGGGGGGTAGTTATTTTTACGGTGGTGTAGTTACTTCCACGATGGTGGGGTTTTTACCACGGGGGTTTTTAGTTACCGTCAGGGGAGGTAGTTATTTCCCCCACGGTGGTGTATTTAAACCCCAAGGTGGTGTAGTCATTACCACGGTGGTGAAACCCCCGCCAAGGTGGTAAAATTCCCCCCGGTGGTGTAGTTAGCCACGGTGGTGTAGTTCGCCATGGGGGGTAGTTACCCCAAATTTGGGGTGTTACCGCCACGGTGGTGTAGTTACCGCCACGGTGGTAAGTTACCGCCAGGTGGGGTAGTTACTCCCTTTTGCTGGTGTTTTTCTACGGGGGGGTAGTTATGCCACGGTGGTGTATTTATTACCACGGTGGTGTAGTTACTTAAATTTTTGTTACTTCCACGGTGGTGTAGTTACTTTCACGGTGATGAAGTTACTAAAAAGTGGTGTAGTTACTGCCAAGGGGGTTTTTATTACTGCCACGGTGGGGTAGTTACCCCCAAGTTGGGGGGGGGTTTCTGCCAGTGTAGTGTAGTTACTGCCAGTGGGGGAAAATTATTCCAGGGGGGAGTTACTTCCACGATGGTGTAGTTTTACCCCGGGGGTGTAGTTACTGTCAGGGAAAGGGGTAGTTACTTCACGGTGGTGTAGTTATTAACGGTGGTGTAGTAAATTTTCCACGGGGGGTGTAGTTACTGCCACGGGGGGTAGTTACTGCCACGGGGGGTAGTTACCGCCACGGTGGTGAAATTTGCCATGGTGGT
The DNA here is from genome assembly GCA_009830355.1 of Cherax destructor. NCBI lineage: Eukaryota > Metazoa > Arthropoda > Malacostraca > Decapoda > Parastacidae > Cherax > Cherax destructor. Next base: position 82,221 of record WNWK01007873.1, read on the forward strand.
GTAGAACTGCCACGGTGGTGTAGTTACCGCCCGGTGGGGGGGGGTTTGCCACGGTGGTGAAATTTCCGCCACGGTGGTGTAGTTTCCCGCTGGTGTATTTTTGCCACGGTGGTGAAAACGCCCGGTGGTGAGTTATTACCACGGTGGGGTTTTTTCCCTTTTTAATGGTGGTGAAAATTCCCCCCCGGGGGGTAGTTATTTTTACGGTGATGAAGTTACTAAAAAGTGGTGTAGTTACCCCCACGGTGGTGTAGTTATGCCACGGGGGTAGTTACTGCCACGTTGGTGTATTTAAAATGCCAGTGTGGTGAAATTCTCACCGGAGCCCCCCGGGGGGTATTTAAAAGCCACGGTGGTGTAGCTACTGTCCCCTGTGGGTAGGGTTAAATTCCTAGGGGTAAATACTGCCACGGTGGCGATTTAAACCCCGTTGGTGTGGTTTACCACGGTGGTGTGGTTGCCACGGTGGGGCTACTGCTAGGGGGTATTTACTGCCACGGTGGGGTAGTTTTTTTCCACGGGGGGTTAGTTTCCTCGGTGGTGTTGTTACCCCCCTGTGGTGGGGAAAAAACCCCCGGGGGGTAGCTATTTTTACGGTGGTGTTTTAAACCCGTGGGGGGGTAGTTATTCCCAAGGGGTGTTCCCCGCCACTTTGGGGTAGTTACTGTCAGTCCCCGGGGGGAAATTAATTTTCACATCACGGTGGTGTAGTTTTTACCACGGTGGTGAGTTGCTGCCACGGTGGTGTAAACTATTACCACGGGGGTTTTTAGTTACCGCCACGGTGGGTAGCCCCCACCGGGGGTTTTTAGTTCTGCCAGGGTTTGGGGGTAGTTGCTCTCACGGGGGGGTAGTTATTACCAGGGGGGTAGTTATTACCACGGTTTTGGGTTTTTACCACGGTGGTGTAGTTTACTGCTAGGGGGGTGTAGTTATTACTAGGGGGGTAGTTATTACCACGGTGGTACTTACTGCCACGATGGTAAAACTATTACCACAGTTTTGTAGTTATTACCACTGGGGTTTGGGGATTATTACCACGGGGTGAAATTTTTAAAACCCCGGTGGAAGGGGGCTGCTACGGTGGTGTAGTTATTTCACTACCAAAAATTAATTTTAGTAGCGTCCCCTAAAGAAAAAATTAATTGACAAACCAGGGGGGGGGGATTTAAACCCCGGGGGTGGCGAGCAAAAATCACTGGCCAGGGGTTTTAACCACCGGGCCACCTGGCTCAAAAAGAGCATCCAACCAGGATATTTCTATACGTCATAGAAATAATATACCCAGAAAAAAAGGGGGGGGCCCCCCGGTTAGCGCACTCACCTGTCCGTGGTTTTAGGGCCTCCCACCCCGGGGGCCGAATCCGCATTCAATGACCGTTTGAAAATTTTTACGATTTCGTGACCACTTTTCGACACTTATCATGCAAATAACATCCACTATGAACAAGCAGTTCTCTACTTAAATACCTGGGTATACCTGGAGGGGGGTTTTGGGGGGGGAACCCCCCCGGGCCCGGGGTTTGGGGGAGGGGGGCCCCCTTCAAATTTATATGAAACATATATAGGAATTCATCTAAATACCTGATACAGCTAGCGAGTGTCTGGGCTGGTGATAGCTCGCTATCCAGATCTCTTGACGATACAAGTTGGCCCCAAAAATGGTGCCTTTATCCCCCAAAATGCGCAATCACTGGCACTTAAAAAAAGGGGGGGGACCCAAATGGTGAATTAATATTACCCCCCAAATAAGGGTAGAATTACCGACAGAAGGCGAGAAAAAGGGAAAAGGTGCGATTAATTTTTTTTTTCGGGGGCAACGTTTCGCTTTTCCCCCAAACTCTTTTCAAGCCGTTGCGGTACTAAAACCGAAAAGAGGGCCCAAAAACCCCCCTGGGGCGTACAGCCAAAAAAAGGTGGGAAAAAGCTTATGATATTTCGGGGGACTTAGACGATTGACTAGTGACACTAACACACGAAGGTGAGGGGGCCCGTGAAGATTATTAGGGGGGGAGGTGCAAGAGTGAGGACGACCCCCTGGGGGGACAGTGTCTTCCCCCCTTTTGGGGGGCCCTTTTCTCCCACTGAAAACAAAAATGTCTTGTTTCTAGTATTTTCGTCTCCCCCCAAAGACAGTGTCTTCCCCCTAGTACCTTTTTTCCCCCCACTAAAGACAGTGTCTTCCCCCCCAGTACTCTCTTTCCCCCACTAAAGACAGTCTTGCCCTAGTACTCCCCGTCCCCACTGAAAACAGTGTCTTCCCTCAGTACTTTTTTCCCCCCCCCCACCAAAGGCAGTGCCCCCCCCCTTTGTACCCCGTCTCCTCCCAAGGGAATCTTGCCCCTTTTTTTTCGTTTTTACTGAAACAGTTTTCCCCCCAACCCCTTTTTCCCACCGAAGAAAGTCTTGCCCCCAGTACTCCCCCTCTCTCACTGAAGACAGTCTCCTCTAGTACTCTCGTCTCCCACTGAAGACAAACTTGGCCCCCAGTACTCTCGTCTCCCACTGAAAAAAGTTTTTTCCTCTAGTACTCTGTCTCCCACTGAAGACGTCTTGCCTCTAGTACTCCCGTCCCCACTGAAGACAAATCTTGCCTCCCCCTACCTCGTCTCCCACTGAAGACAGTCTTGCCCCCAGTACCCTGTCTCCACTGAAGACCCGCTTTCCTCTAATTCTCTCGTCTCCACTGAAGACAGTCTTGCCTCTAGCCTCTTTTTCCCCCTGAAGACAGTCTTGCCTCTGTTCCCCCTCTCCCCTGAAGACAGTCTTGCCTCTAGTACTCTCGTCTCCCACTGAAAACAGTTTTGCCTCCCCCTACTCCCCGTCTCCCACTGAAGACAGTCTTGCCTCCCCCTACTTCGTTCCCCCCGAAGACAGTCTTGCCTCTAGTACTATCGTCTCCCCCTGAAGACAGTCTTGCCCCCCTAGTACTCTCGTCTCCCACTGAAGACAGTCTTGCCTCTAGTACCCCTGTCTCCCACTGAAGAAATTTTTGCCCCTAGTACTTCTTCCCCACTGAAGACAGTCTTGCCTTTTAGTACTCTCGTCTCCCACTGAAGACAGTCTTGCCTCTAGTACTCTCGTCTCTCACTGAAGACAGTCTTGCCTCTAGTACTCTGTCTCTCTGAAGACAGTCTTGCCTCTAGTACTCTCGTCTCCCACTGAAGACAGTCTTGCCTCTAGTACTCTCGTCTCTCACTGAAGACAGTCTTGCTCTAGTACTCTCGTCTCTCACTGAAGACAGTCTTGCCTCTAGTACTCTCGTCTCTCACTGAAGACAGTCTTGCCTCTAGTACTCTCGTCTCTCACTGAAGACAGTCTTGCCTCTAGTACTCGTCTCTCACTGAAGACAGTCTTGCTCTAGTACTCTCGTCTCCCACTGAAGACAGTCTTGCCTCTAGTACTCTCGTCTCCCACTGAAGACAGTCTTGCCTCTAGTACTCTCGTCTCTCACTGAAGACAGTCTTGTCTCTAGTACTTGCCTCCCACTGAAGACAGTCTTGTCTCTAGTACTCTCGTCTCCCACTGAAGACAGTCTTGCCTCTAGTACTCTCGTCTCTCACTGAAGACAGTCTTGCCTCTAGTACTCTCGTCTCTCACTGAAGACAGTCTTGCCTCTAGTACTCTCGTCTCTCACTGAAGACAGTCTTGCCTCTAGTACTTTTCGTCTCTCACTGAAGACAGTCTTGCTCTAGTACTCTCGTCTCTCACTGAAACAGTCTTGCCTCTAGTATCTCTCTCCCACTAAGACAGTCTTGCCCTAGTACCCCGTCTCCACTGAAGAATTTTGCTCTAGTTTTTCGTTTTCCCACGAAGCAGTCCCTCTATCTTGTCTCCACTGAAGACAGTCTTGTTCTAGTACTCGTCTCCCACTAAAACAGTCTTGTCTCTAGTATTCGTTTTCCCACTGAAGACAGTCTTGTCTCTAGTATTCGTCTCCCACAAAGACACTTTTCTGTACTCCGCCCTCACTAAAGACGTCTTCCCTCTTTTCGTCTCCCACTGAAGACAGTTTTGCCTCTGACCTCGTCCCCCAGAAGACAGTCTTGCCTCTGACTTGCCCCACTGAAGACAGTCTTGCTCTAGTACCTGTCTCTCACGAAGACAGTTTTTCCTCTAGTATTTTGTCTCTCACTGAAGACAGTCTTCCCTCTAATTCGTCTCCCACTGAAGACAGTTTTGCCTCTAGTACCTCTCCTCACTGAAGAAATCAAAGTTTCCCCGTTGTTAAATATTTATATTTAAATAAATTACAAGGGGAAAGGCAAGAGGGAAGGAGAGGAAAGAGGAAGGGTAAGGAGAAGGGGGAGGAGGGGGGAAGAATAGAGGGGGGGAAAGGGAGGAGGGAGGGACAGAAAAAAAGAAAGGGTGAAAGGGAATTAGGGGAAAAGCTGAGTGGTAAGTAGGCAGAAGGAAAGGAGAGGGAAAGGTGAAATGGAAGGAAAAAAATTGGTAAAGTGGGAGGAAGAGAATGGAAGAAAGGGAAAATTAAATTGAAAAGAAAGGGGGATGAGAAGAAAATGAGTTTGGAATTGGGAAAGGGAAAAAAAAGGGAAAAAAGGGGGGGAAAAAGGGGAAAAGGAGAGAGGGGAGAGAGAGAGAGAGAGGAGAGAGAGAGAGAGAGAGAGAGAGAGAGAAAAAAATGAGTAAAAGAGGGGCAGCAATTCGATCTGCTTGATGAATTCTGTGAGAGAGTGGAAAGCTGTTGGGTTGCAAAGCAGACTGTGCCCCCTGGACTGAGCCCTAAAAACCGGGGAAGGATCAGTTCTGGAAAATGGAGGATCAGTCCTAAAACCGGGGGATCAATCCGGGAAAACCCGGAGGATCAGTTGAAAACCGGGAGGATCAATCCTGGAAAACCTGAGGATCAGTCCGGGAAAACCTGAGGATGGGTCCTGGAAAACCTGAAGGGATCAGTCCGGGAAAGCCTGGAGACTCGGTTCTAAAAAACCGGGACTCAGTTCTGAAAGACCTGGAGGCTCAGTTCTGGAAGCCCTGGAAACTCAGTTCTGCAGAATCGGGAGTCAGTTCGGGAAAGACCGGGAGACTCAGTTCTGAAAAACCTGGAGAATCAGTTCTGGAAGACCGGGATGCTCAATTCTGGAAAATCTGGAGGCTCAGTTCTGGAAGACCTGGAGGCTCAGTTCTGGAAGACATAAAGGCTCATTTTGGGAAAACCAGAGGCTCAGTTCTGGAAGACCTGGAGGCTCAGTTCTGGAAGAAATAAAGGCCAATTCTAAAAAACCTGGAGGCTCAGTTCTGGAAGACCGGGAGGCTCAGTTCTGGAAGACCTAAAGGCTCAGTTCGGGAAAACCTAGAGGCTCAGTTCTGGAAGCCTGAGACTCAGTTCGGGAAAAGCCTAGAGGTCATTCTGGAAAAACCGGGGATTCAGTTCGGGTAGATCAGAGGTAGGTCATGGAATATCAGAATCTCTCATACTGGTGGTCGCCACCGCCTCCTCACTCTGGTCGATACTTTCGAAAGCACCAGAGCTTCGTGTTAGTGCAGCCAGGCGGACAACATACATTTTTACCTTTGCCACCTCAGAGTTCGCTCTCCGCCCAGCCCCCTCACTGAAGGGAAAACCAGGAGAGAGAGAGAGAGAGAGAGAGAGAGAGAGAGAGAGAGAGAGAGGGGAAAAAAAACAGGGTGGACAACGATGAATAAATAGGAAGCTCTCACCACTCTAATGAGAGCCAAAGTGTCCCTTGCTGTTTTGAGGGGAGTTAGCGTTGTTTTTAAAAAGCTATATTTGTAGTAAGACTGGAATGGAAGTGCAATTTTGACAGTTAAACCCAGGGATCGTCTTGCAGTGCCGGCAGATAAACCCCTTTTAGTACTTGCTGTTCAATCCTCGTTCGTCATAATGCCTCATTCAGTCTAAACTCGCTCAATGCCCTCGCTCACTGCATGGTAAGGCCTCTGGTGCCTGGTGAATATCCCCCTCAGACGTCTGATTATCTCCCTGAAGTGTTGGTTGTTGACACCCCGACTTGATGGGATGTCGTCTGTTGGTATGCTTATAGGCTATGGCTGCCTGCATGGCTTGTTTCTTTACTGGGGGTTTACTGCATGTCTTAAAAAGGGTGGGTCATGGCTGGCTCCTTAACTGTTTTTTCTGGTGAAACGTATGGTTGTCTAACTGGTTGTGGCTTCATACGTAGGGTCTTTTCTAACTTAATATATGAAATAGTTTTTGGTGACAGAGTACCTAACAATGTTAATTGAAGGATGGGTGGGGAGTTGGTCCTGGGGGTGGGGGAAGTACAGGCCGCCCTCTGGGGGATGGGGGGGGATGTTGACCCGGGGGTGGGGAAGTACAGTGCCTGCACTCAAGAATGGGTGGGGATGTTGAGTCGTGGAGGTGGGAATAAATGCCTGCACTCTGAAGGATGGGTGGGGGGTGTTTCAGTCCCGAGGTGGGAAAAACAGTGCCTGCACTCTGAAGGTGGGGGGGATGTTTCAGTCCTGAGGTGGGGACAGTGCCTGCACTCTGAAGGATGGGGGGGGGATGTTACGGTTTAGGGGGTAGGGAAAAGCAGTGCTCACTCGAAGGATGGGCGGCGATATTGACTTTAGAGGGGCATTTTAATCATAATATCCCAAAATTTCCACAATAAATAGAGGAAAAAAAAAAAACAAGACTCGAAAGTATCATTGAAATTGCAAGCTCAAGTTTCTATACAATATACCATTAATTACGTTATGTATATGAAAACTGAGCAAAAATTTCCCGGTGTTTAGCAGTTGTACTGACAGGTTGAGTGTCCAAAAAATTGGTTTATTTCCCCACAACATGATTGACAACGATAGAATGACCGTCAAATCAGCCAATGTGACTGACAGTTTGACACTTTAGGTGTAAGATGAGTGTATTCTATCATCCCTTATCTATAGTTATCAACCGAGTAAAAATATTGAACAGAAAAAAAGCGGAAATTTGTTCGGTGGGGGGTGGTGGTGGTGGTGGTGGTGATGGGGGTGGTGGTGGAGTGTGGGGGTTGGTGGTGGTGGTGGGGTGGGGTGGTGGTGGTGGTGGTAGTGGTGGTGGTGGTGGTGGAGGTGGTGGTGATGGTGTGGTGGTGGTGGTGGTGGATGGGGTTTGGGGGGGTTTGGGGGGTGGTAGTGGGGGTTTTGGTGATGATGGTGATGGTGGTGGTGGGGTAGTAGGGGGGTGG
>WNWK01007874.1:0-37740 GCA_009830355.1 Cherax destructor
ACTACTGGAAACGCTTGAGTTCCTAAACCTGTACTCTCTAGAACGCAGGCGGGAGAGATACATTATTATATACACATGGAAATTCTCGAGGGCTTAGTACCAAACTTGCACATAAAAATCACTCCGTACGAAAGCAAAAGACTCGGCAGGCGATGTAACATCCCCCAATGAAGAGCAGGGGTGCCACTAGCACGTTGAGGGACAACACAATAAGTGTGAGGGCCCAAGATTGTTCAACTGCCTCCCAGCATACATCAGGTGGATTACCAACAAGCCCCTGGCTGTCTTCAAGCAGGCACTGGACAGGCACCTCAAGTCGGTACATGATCAGCCGGGCTGTGGTTCGTACGTTGGACTGCGTGCGGCCAGCAGTAACAGCCTGGTTGATCAGGCTCTGGTCCAACAGGAGGCCTGGTCACATACTGGGCCGTGGGGCGTTGACCCCTGGAATTCTCTCAGGTAGACTCAGGTAGACTCCTATTCCTCATTTACATAAATGACCTACCGAATGCATCACAACTACTCAAACCCATTTTATTTGCAGATGACACAACATATGTCTTCTCTCACCCAAATCCAGTTATACTGGCCAACACTGTTAATGCCGAATTACAGAAAATATCAACATGGATGACGACTAACAAGCTTACTCTCAATACTGACAAGACCTACTTCATACAGTTTGAAAGCAAAGCCACAAATGTTCCACTTAACATAACGCTCAATGGTACACCCATCACAAGACTCACAGAGGGAAAATTTCTAAGAATCCACCTTGACAGTAGCCTTAAATTCCAAACACACATATAACAAATTTCCAAGAAAATCTCGAAGACAGTAGGCATATTATCAAAGATACGCTATTATGTACCACAATCAGCTCTCCTTGCACTATATCATTCACTTATCTACCCGTATCTCACCTATGGAATCTGTGCATGGGGATCAACAACATTAAATCACCTTAGACCACTCATAACACAACAAAAGGCCGCAATCAGAATAACAAATTCCCACTCTAGACAGCATACTCCACCAATATTCAAAAGTCTCAAACTACTCACCGTAAAGAACATTCATACTTACTCTTGTGCCTACTACATATATAAAACTTTACACTCTAATATTAACCCTCCGCTCAAAATTCTCCTCACCAACTTTAATAGGACCCATGACCACAACACAAGACACAGATCACTTTTTGATATACCCCGTGTTCATATCAACCTATGTAAAAATTCTATGCACATAAAGGGCGCCAGAATCTGGAATTCACTACCAGTAAATATTAAGATAATCTTGTCTGAAAATCAATTTAAGACTCAACTCAAAACCACCTACTCGCCCAAAACTAAATGATCATACTATAAACTACTCTGAAAAATGCTCATTATTACTTTCCTATACGATAATTTCAATTTTTAATATTTTTTTTTTTTTTTTTTTTTTAACACATCGGCGATTCCACCAAGGCAGGGTGGCCCGAAAAGAAAAACTTTCATCATCATTCACTCCATCACTGTCTTGCCAGAAGGGTGCTTTACACTACAGTTATAAAACTGCAACATTAACACCCCTCCTTCAGAGTGCCGGCACTGTACTTCCCATCTCCAGAACTCAAGTCCGGCCTGCCGGTTTCCTGAATCCCTTCATAAATGTTACTTTGCTCACACTCCAACAGCACGTCAAGTATTAAAAACCATATGCCTCCATTCACTCCTATCAAATACGCTCACACATGCTTGCTGGAAGTCCAAGCCCTCGCACACAAAACTTCCTTTACCCCTCCCTCCAACCTTTCCTAGGCCGACCCCTACCCCGCCTTCCCTCCACTACAGATTTATACACTCTCGAAGTCACTCTGTCTCGTTCCATTCGCTCTACATGTCCAAACCACCTCAACAACCCCTCCTCAGCTCTCTGGACAATCGTTTTGGTAATCCCGCACCTCCTCCTAATTTCCAAACTCCGAATTCTCTGCATTATATTCACACCACACATTGACCTCAGACATGACATCTCCACTGCCTCCAGCCTTCTCCTCGTTGCAACATTCATCACCCATGCTTCACACCCATATAAGAGCGTTGGTATAACTATACTCTCATACATTCCCTCTTTACTTCCATGGACAAGGTTCTTTATCTCCACAGACTCCGAAGTGCTCCACTCACCCTTTTCCCTCATCAATTCTATGATTCACCTCATCCTTCATAGACCCATCCGCCGACATGTCCACTCCCAAATATCTGAATACATTCACCTCCTCCATACTCTCTCCTCCAATCTGATATCCAATCTTTCGTCACCTATTCTTTTTGTTATCCTCATCACCTTACTCTTTCCTATATTCACTTTCAATTTTCTTCTTTTACACACCCTACCAAATTCATCCACCAACCTCTGCAGCTTCTCTTCAGAATCTCCCAAAAGCACAGTGTCATCAGCAAAAGCAACTGTGACAACTCCCACTTTGTATTTGCTTCTTTATCTTTTAGCCCAACACCTCTTGCCAAGACCCTCGCATTCACTTCTCTTACAACCCCATCTATAAATATATTGAACAACCACGGTGACATCACACATCCTTGTCTAAGGCCCACTTTTACTGGGAAATAGTCCCCTTCCCTCCTACACACTCTAACCTGAGCCTCACTATCCTCATAAAAACTCTTCACTGCTTTCAGTAACCTTCCTCCTATTCCATACACCTGCAACATCTGCCACATTGCCCCCCTATCTACCCTATCATATGCCTTTTCCAAATCCATAAATGCCACAAAAACATCTTTACCCTTATCCAAATACTGTTCACCTATATGTTTCACTGTAAACACTTGGTCTACACACCCCCTACCTATCCTAAAGCCCCTTGTTCATCTGCTATCCTGCTTTCTGTTTTACTCTTAATTCTTTCAATAATAACTCTACCATACACTTTACCAGGTACACTCAACAGACTTATTCCCTATAATTTTTGCACTCTCTTTTGTCCCCTTTGCCTTTATACAAAGGAACAATACACGCTCTCTGCCAATCCCCAGGTACCTTACCCTCTTCCATACATTTATTAAATAATAGCACCAACCACTCCAAAATTTTATCCCCACCTGCTTTTAACATTTCTATCTTTATCCCATCAATCCCAGCTGCCTTACCCCTTTCATTCTACCCACTGCCTCACAAACTTCCCCTACACCCACAACTGGCTCTTCCACACTCCTACAAGATGTTATTCCTCCTTGCCCTACACACGAAATCACAGCTTCCTGTCTTCATCAACATTTAACAAATCCTCAAAATATTCTCTCCATCTTCCCGATACCTCTAACTCTCCATTTAATAACTCTCCTCTCCTATTTTTAACTGTCAAATCCATTTGTTCTCTAGGCTTCCTCAACTTATTAATCTCATTCCAAAACTTTTTCATATTTTCAACAAAATTTGCTGATAACATCTCGCCCACTCTCTCATCTGCTCCCTTTTTACATTGCTTCACCACTCTTTTAACCTCTCTTTTTCTCTCCATATACTCTTCCCTCCTTGCATCACTTCTACTTTGTAAAAACCTCTCATATGCTAACTTTTTCTCCCTTACTACTCTCTTTACATCATCATTCCACCAATCGCTCCTCTTTCCTCCCGCACCCACTCGCCTGTAACCACAAACTTCTGCTGAACACTCTAACACTACATTTTTAAATCTACCCCATACATTTTCGACCCCATTGCCTACACTCTCACTAGCCCATCTATCCTCCAATAGTTGTTTATATCTTACCCTAACTGCCTCCTCTTTTAGTTTATAAACCTTCACCTCTCTTTTACTTACTGATTCTATTTTCCTTGTATCCCATCTACCTTTTACTCCCACTGTAGCTATAACTAAAAAGTGATCTGATATATCTGTAGCCCCTCTATAAACATGTACATCCTGAAGTCTACTCAACAGTCTTTTATCTACCAATACATAGTCCAACAAACTACTGTCATTACGCCCTACATCATATCTTGTATACTTATTTATCCTCTTTTTCTTAAAATATGTATTACCTATAACTAAACCCCTTTCTATACAAAGTTCAATCAAAGGGCTCCCATTATCATTTACACCTGGCACCCCAAACTTACCTACTACACCCTCTCTGCATGTTTCTCCCACTTTAGCATTTAGGTCCCCTACCACAATTACTCTCTCATTTGGTTCAAAGGTTCCTATACATTCGCTTAACATCTCCCAAAATCTCTCTCTCTCCTCTACACTCCTCTCTTCTCCAGGTGCATACACGCTTATTATGACCCACTTTTCGCATCCGACCCTTATTTTAATCCACATAATCCTTGAATTTACACATTTATATTCCCTCTTTTCCTTCCATAACTGATCCTTCAACATTATTGCTACCCCTTCCTTAGCTCTAACTCTCTCAGATACTCCTGACTTAATCCCATTTATTTCTTCCCACTGAAACTCTAATACTAAATACTCATATTATAAGTTAATGTCAAAAATGCTCAATGTTATTTTCCTAAAGATAATCTCAATTCCATTATTACCATTACTGTAACAATCTAATATCATTATATAATAATTTAAACAATAAAATTTCATCATATTGTAATTTTGAAAACAATTTTTAACTAGAATAAACTCAATAAATTTCTCTAATATTAAGTACATAGTCTTTAAGTTACTAGAATAAGCTGCCCCTAATGCCATGGCATGTCAGTGGCTCTCCTTGCACTCAATTTACATTGTAACTACCAATACCTATGTAATCTGCAATCTGCAATGAAATAAATTTACGAGCCAATGTTTCGGATGTATTTCTTCTTCTTTCAACACGTCGGCCGTTTCCCACCGAAGCGGGGTGGCCCAAAATGAAAAACAAAAGTTTTCCCTTTTACATTTAGTAATATATACAGGAGAAGGGGTTACTAGCCCCTTGCTCCCGGCATTTTAGTCGCCTCTTACGACACGCATGGCTTACGGAGGAAGAATTCTGTTCCACTTCCCCATGGAGATTCGGATGTATTTATACACCTAAATTCTAGCGGCCTCAAATCAAGCAGGAGAAAGCTGGTAGGCCCACATGTGAGAGAATGGGTCTGTGTGGTCAGTGTGCACAGTATAAAAAAAAATCCTGCAGCAAGCAGTACATAATGAGAAAAAAAAAAACTCCGACCGTGTTTTTGAATTAAAACGCCGACTTTGAGATGTATTTTCGTATAGTATTTATGGTTGTATTCTCTTTTTCATTGTCTCATTTGATAGAATGGAAAACATATTACAGGAATAGAGATGATTTTGATTAGTTTCATGATGTAAACGATCTTGAAATTGAGCTCAAAGTAGCGGAAATGTTCGATTTTTGCCAATGTTCAAAAGTAAACAAATCACACTCACACCATGCGTCCAATACACATCAACTGGTGAGTCTAATATTCTTTCACAAGTGCACAGATATTATTTATACAGTTTTTACAATAATGCAATAGTCTGCATAACAATAAATCTTCTATTTTTTTTTTTTGTGAATAAAAAATCAAAATAGAAAACAAGAGTAATGTAAGAGGGGCCTAAAGACATGACTAATGAACAGATAACATCTTATTTTAGTGCTAGGGATGTCTGCATTGTTTATTCTGGACCCTATTTTGAGATTGACATCTTTTTTATTTTGCATGAAATTAGCGAAATTGCCATTTTCTGACCACTTTATTGGGTAGTTGAAATCGGTAAATTGGTGATTTCTTGTACTCAATCGATAGAACAAATGGAGTTCTAAAGAAATAGCTATAAGTTTGGTCGACTGTCCCAATGGAATTTGCGTAAAATAGGGCTCAAAGTCGGCGAAATCGCCGATGCGTATATATCACTGACATCGCTAACTTTGCGAGAGCGTAATTCCGTAAGTTTTCAATCAAATTTCAAACTTTTGTTGTCATTACAATCGGAAAAAGATTCTCTATCATTTCATAAGAAAAAATAATTTATTTTTATTTCCAAAATTTTCCGACATAGAATGACAGTTTCAGAATGGGGTTAAAAAAATCTGGGACTACTTAGTACCTTGGGGAAGCACTAGTTCAATTGAGTGCCAGCTAGAGCAAATAATGTGGCAAACACCATGGTTTCAATGATGTCATGTCGCATTAACACTCCCCTTATAAGAGGAAAGTAAAAATAGGTTCGATAAATACATGAGTGGTTGTGGGTGGGTATGAGTTGGACCTGACTAGCTTGTGCTACTAGGTCTGATGCTGTGCTCCTTCCTTCAGAGGATGTGACCTGACTAGGAGGGTCATTGGTCTAAGCTGGGGTGACATGGACTTGCCTTGCATGGGCCAGTAGGCCTTCTGCAGTGTTCCTTCTTTTTTATGTTCTTATATATTCGGCATGCTGGCTTTGGCTGTCTCTGGCTGTCTCTGTGTCTATATCTCTGTCTATATCTGTCTATATCTATCTGTCCTATATCTCTGTATCTGTCTATATCTCTGTCAATCTATATATATCTGTAATATCTCTCTATCTCTGTCTCTCTCTCACATGTACACATAAGTACAGTTATTATACATAGTGTAAATTACCCAGGATAACCCAAACATTCCAGGCAAAGTACTATACAATGTTGGTAGATATAAGACATAATACCATGACTGGCAAGTAATACGCATTGTCACTTCTGCATCGTGTATAATACCTATTGGCTTACGAGCCGCACTCAGACTGAGACAAGCAGATGGAAAGACACACACACACAGGCAGACGGAAAGACACACACACAGGCAGACGGAAAGACACACACACACAGGCAGACTGAAAGACACACACACAGGCAGACGGAAAGATAGATAAGCAGAGCTAGACAGACAGACAGATAGACAGTGGAAACACGGAGAGGGTTCCCTGCTCCCATTCATCAATGTCATTGGGCTGTCAGTGTTATCTGACACTTGTCATAACACCATTCTTCAAGGAGTTTCATATACTCCAGGCACACACAGGCAGACAGAAAGACAGATAAGCAGAGCTAGACAGAGACATAGACAGATGGACAGATAGATAGACAGATAGACAGTGAAAACAAAGCGAGGGTTCCCTGCGCACATTCATTCATCAATGTCATTGGGCTGTCAGTGTTATCTGACACTTGTCATAACACCATTCGTCAAGGAGTTTCATATTATACTCCAGGCACACATAGGCAGGCAAACAAGGACAGATAAGCCGAGCTAGACAGATAGATACACAGATATATAGACAGATAGATAGACAGACAGATACAGATAGATATACAGACAGATACAGACAGACAGATAGATAGATAGGCAGACAGACAGATAGATAGACAGACAGATAGACAGATAGATACAGACAGTGAAAACAAAGCAAGGGTTCCTTGCACACATTCATTCATCAATGTCACTGCCTTAGCAGTAGTTATCTGACAATTGTCAACACACCATTCTTCAAGGAGTTTCATTTATATCCAGGATGTCTAAAACATTGCTGGGACCTATAAATACTTCGTATATATTTATAGACAATAGTAAATGACCATGGCAGGTGAAATTGTTCACCTGTTGGTGTCATTGTGATTATTTGAGTACTATTTCAGTACCTAATATTAGTGTTAGAACAAAGATTGGCTATGAAATCACAAGAACTATTATAAATTGTAATTATCAGAACATAAAAATTGTATAAATTAAAATAAAAACTAGAAAAAAAAGTATATCGGCATTACTTCTGCAAGCGGCAGGACTTGATGTTGCCGTCAGGTGAGCATCCGGCACCAACTTGTCGTGCTTATATCTCGGTAAGTACTGGCACTCTTCATTTTAATTTTTTTTTTTTTTTTTTTTTTTTAAATATTCGGAGCAGTGCGCGAGTGAATGTAGATCTACGTGTGGACAGTTAAAGGGTTAAATGTTGAAGTATATTACATATGGGTAGGGAGGGGTCTCCACCCCTTGCCTTGTTCTATTGCTAACTTAATATATGTTAGTGTAAACTTATTATCTGAAATTTATAAGTGAAAACAAATGGCGTTCTGCTTTCCGGTGATGTTCACTTTCCGGCAGTAGCCTGGAACCTAACCTGCTGTATAAGTGGGGCTCTACTGTATATGCTTGTACATGCATGTGTAATGTGACCCAAGTGTAAGTAGAGGTAGCAATATGTACCTGAAATCTTGCATGTTTATGAGACAGAAAAAAAGACACCAGCAGTCCTACCATCATGTAAAACAATTACAGTGGTCCCTCGACTATAGGTTTTAATCCATTACAGGAGCTACACCTCAACTCGAAAATTTTGAAACTCGAAACCTTATTTCCCATAAGAAATAATGTAAATACAATTAATCCATTCCACCCAAAAATATTCACAAAAAATACATTTTAATTATAGTTCTACATACACAAAACAACATTATTAACACATATGTGTAATTATAAATACTACTACATAATAAATAACAGAATAATAATTAACATTTACTTACCTTGATTGAAGAGAGTTGCTGGCATCTGGAAGATAGGGAGGATGACAGGGGGAGAAGTTAGTGTTTGGAAGGGGAATCCCCACTCCCTGCTTTCCTGCTACAATCCCTGCATGCCTGCTACACTCCCTGCATGCCTGCTACACTCCCTGCATGAATGCTACACTCCCTGCATGCCTGCTACACTCCCTGCATGCCTGCTACACTCCCTGCATGCCTGTTACACTCCCTGCATGTCTGCTACACTCCCTGCATGCCTGCTACACTCTTTGCATGAATGCTACACTCCCTGCATGAATGCTACACTCCCTGCATGAATGCTACACTCCCTGCATGCCTGCTACACTCCCTGCATGAATGCTACACTCCCTGCATGCCTGCTACACTCCCTGCATGAATGCTACACTCCCTGCATGCCTGCTACACTCCCTACATAAATGCTACACTCCCTGCATGCCTGCCACACTCCCTTCATGAATGCTACACTCCCTTCATGAATGCTACACTCCCTTCATGAATGCTACACTCCCTGCATGAATGCTTCACTCCCTGCATGAATGCTACACTCCCTGCATGAATGCTACACTCCCTGCATGAATGCTACACTCCCTGCATGAATGCTACACTCCTGCATGAATGCTACACTCTCTGCATGAATGCTACACTCCTGCATGAATGCTACACTCCCTGCATGAATGTTACACTCCCTGCATGAATGCTACACTCCCTGCATGAATGCTACACTCCCTGCATGAATGCTACACTCCCTGCATGAATGCTACACTCCCTGCATGAATGCTACACTCCCTGCATGAATGCTACACTCCCTGCATGAATGTTACACTCCCTGCATGAATGCTACACTCCCTGCATGAATGCTACACTCCCTGCATGAATGCTACACTCCCTGCATGAATGCTACACTCCCTGCATGAATGCTACACTCCCTGCATGAATGCTACCACTGGGGTGCCACTAGGAAGCTTCTTTGGACCCATGGTGACTTATTTCACAGTGACAATTACTAAACCACCAATAAACAGAGTAAATTTATTGTGAAATATTTGAAAGAGCGTGCTGGGTAATGTTCTCTCAAGTGTAAACAACGCTAGACTAGCGTCCTGCACGGCGAGGCGCCCAAGCGCGGGCAGGCGGACAGGTCTGGTACGGACCAATACTCGAGGGAAACATAGACCGAAAAAAGCAACCGAAACACGAAATATCCGATAATTGGACCTACCGAAACACGAGGGACCACTGTACATGTTTCCGTTTTACAGTGGACCCCCGGCTAACGAACACCCTGGAAACCGTACAGTTATGTAAGTATAATATTGTAAGTGCTTGTGGAAGTGTATTTTTGGGGGTCTGAAATAGACTAACCTACGTGACATTATTTCTTAAGGAAGTAAATTCGTTCAGTAATGGCACTTGAGCAGGCTTCTGGAATGAATTTTGTTCGTTAGCCGGGGGTCCACTGTACACTCATTTGGCAGGACGGTAGTACCTCCCTGGGCGGTTGCTGTCTACCACCTTACTACCTAGGCAGACATTCTATTGACTAAATATATAAAAAATAATCTTGCCTCATTTAAAATTGAAAATATTATCGTGTTTTAAATGATTAAAAGACCGTAAACATTCTTGGGTGTCATCAGCTGAGGGATGCAGACTTTCAGCTTTATAACTGGGTTGCACATGGCAGCACTTACCAGACTCAAGTTTAGTCTCATGGTCTTGGAGATGTTGAAGCACATCACACGATGCTCAAGATTTTTTTTTTTTTTTAAGTCAAAGTGGAGCTGCTTAGCCTGTGATAAGATAGAAACATGTCTTAGTTTATTATTGCAACCTGTATGATGAAAAAATTTAATGAATCAGATGCCATAGGAGACCTGAAAATAATCAGTACAGACTATGAAGGTACTGTACTATGCTTGAGGATGTTTACAGGTACAATCTGGTGATGTGAGAGAGTGTATAAATCTGATCCAAAGAAATGAGGTTGCAAACTGCAACCTCTGTCCCCCTTCAAATATACATTTCTTTGCTAAGAAATATGCTATTCCTTGGAATGTCCTGTTGTCCACATGCAAGGATCTAAGCAAGTCAAGCCACATGAATGTCAAAATGATCATGACAGTTATACATACTTAGGTGCTTTCTTAGTAAGAGGAGGAGAAAAAGAATGTCAAGAACTAAGATTATTCCACAAGATTATGCTGACCAGAAAACAAACCCAGCAGTTATCATATTAGTCACAAATACTAACACTGCAAAAAAAAAATATATATAGGTGGTTTCCTTATGGCTAAATGCAGTGTTTGGATCTTTCACAGACTTACTAAATGTTGTCTCAACATTAGAGGCTCATGCACTGAGCTGCTGAGCATCACAAACGATGTAGTCTAAGTGCTGGCAGTGAAAATGGAAAACCAAAATTTAGTCATTGTTTGTGTATATAAACTACCAGATAAACATTCACAGCAGTTTATAGAGAATTTAGTAAAAATGGGACACTGCCCCAGAAACTGCTGATATCACAATGAGATTGCCTTCCAACTGCAGCATCCCCACCTCACTTTCAGTACCATGTGTGTCATAAAAGATGACCAAAATTAATTGGAAACTATAGAAACCTTTCCCTATTTAATGTTATAGTTAGTGTATCAGTCATATGCTCCTGAGTGCATAAAGAAGCTTGTTCCATGAAAAGTTATTAAAAAAAAAAAAAGCATGGTAAAGGAAAAAAAAAATTCATCCAACATTGGGATTCCTATTTTAATTTTAATTAAGTTTTGCTTCTATTTGTTGTTACTCAATAGCTTTATAGTTACGCTTAATGTCACTTAGTTTCTAGTATTGCAACCCTGTTTTGATCCCAACCCTCAATATCTTGAAATATCATACATATTGAGATGATGTTGACTGAGCTTAAGCTCCTTCACTGGGCTGCCTTGATGCTGAAGGGCTCTTTTTCCAAAAATTGGAACTACCTTCCCCTTGGATCAAATACTATTACTATATATTTCACATGCTCTGTATGACCATCATAAGTTTAATGCTTCACCTTGAATAATTTAAAAACAATCTTAGAAGAATGTCTTTGTGTCTAGTCTCGTACCTTTTTTTTCTATTTGTAATTAATAATTACAATACATTTGTTAGTGAATGCTCTTCTCATGTAAATCACTTGCTGTATCTGTGGCTTATGTAACCTATCTTTGTTATACAAGTTGTATGAAATAAAAGAACTTTTGTCTGTTATTTTTTCAGCAATCAAGCAGCATTCCCCAGAGAAGCCAGTCTTGGTGTTTGTCTCATCTCGCAGACAGACAAGACTAACTGCACTTGATCTAATGGGTTTTGTGGTGGTGGAGTCAGACCCTAAACAATGGCTTAAGATGCCTGAGCATGAGGTTTGTAACTTTTTTTTTTAACCCTTAAACTGTCCAAACGTAGATCTACGTTTGTACCGCTAGCGCTCCAAACGTACATTTTTCCTGGCTCCAAATTTGGCACGATTGGCCATTGATGCCTGGTCAGTATTAAAAAAATCTGGGATCACTTAGTACCTTGTGGGAGCACCAGTTCAATTGAGCGCCAGCTAGAGCAAATAGCGTGGCAAACACCAGGGAATCACTGATGTCATGTCATATTAACACTCCTCTTTTAAGAGGAAAGTGATGTTGATTCAAAGTTTAGTGGCTGTGAGATGGATGTGGTCACAAGTGATCGAGGAAATATCAAAAACCTCGATAATAACATTTGTGCAACATCCTTTCATTTTTGATACCACTGGTAGTGTCATCCTGCCAGAATTTCCTATAACCTATGCCCAAAGTAAAGAGAAACATTTCTGGAACATGTGTAATACGTATTCGTCAGGCTGGCTGACTGTCTTTGGCTGTCTCTTCATCTGTATCTGTCTGTCTATCTATCTCTGTCTATATCTATCTATCTATATCTATCTATCTCTGTCTATCTATCTCTGTCTATCTCTGTCTATCTGTCTATCTCTGTCTGACTCTGTCTCTCTCACAGGTACACATAAGTACAGTTATCATACATTGTGTAAATTACCTAAGATAACCCAAAAAATCCAGTACAATACACTGTGCTTGTAGATATAAGGCATAATACGCATGGCAAGTAATACCATGTTCACTTGATCAGGAATCAGACGTGACTGCATCATGTTTAATAACTGTTGGTTTATGAGCCGCTCTCTGAGACAGAGACAAGCAGACAGACAGACACACAGGCAGACAGAAAGACAGATAAGCAGACAGAGCTAGACAGACAGACATGTTTGTGTAACAGTGAAAACAAACAAAGTAAGGGGTTCCCTGCATCAATGCACGATCATAAAGTGTCAAACCACTGCTGCACTGTCAGCAGTTTAGTGACATCCAGTCTTTCTCCATGCTTCAAGGAGTTTCATATATACTCTAGCATGTCTTAAAACATTGCTGGGACCTATAATAATAATAATAATAATAATAATAATAATAATAATAATAATAGGCCTTAGACAAGGATGTGTGATGTCACCGTGGTTGTTCAATATATTTATAGATGGGGTTGTAAGAGAAGTGAATGCGAGGGTCTTGGCAAGAGGTGTGGGGTTAAAAGATAAAGAATCAAATACAAAGTGGGAGTTGTCACAGTTGCTTTTTGCTGATGACACTGTGCTTTTGGGAGATTCTGAAGAGAAGTTGCAGAGGTTGGTGGATGAATTTGGTAGGGTGTGTAAAAGAAGAAAATTGAAAGTGAATATAGGAAAGAGTAAGGTGATGAGGATAACAAAAAGATTAGGTGACGAAAGATTGGATATCAGATTGGAGGGAGAGAGTATGGAGGAGGTGAATGTATTCAGATATTTGGGAGTGGACATGTCAGCAGATGGGTCTATGAAGGATGAGGTGAATCATAGAATTGATGAGGGAAAAAGGGTGAGTGGAGCACTTCGGAGTCTGTGGAGACAAAGAACTTTGTCCATGGAAGTAAAGAAGGGAATGTATGAGAGTATAGTTATACCAACACTCTTATATGGGTGTGAAGCATGGGTGATGAATGTTGCAACGAGGAGAAGGCTGGAGGCAGTGGAGATGTCATGTCTGAGGTCAATGTGTGGTGTGAATATAATGCAGAGAATTCGGAGTTTGGAAATTAGGAGGAGGTGCGGGATTACCAAAACTATTATCCAGAGGTGGTTCGGACATGTAGAGAGAATGGAACGAGACAGAATAACTTCGAGTGTATAAATCTGTAGTGGAGGGAATGCGGGGTAGGGGTCGGCCTAGGAAGGGTTGGAGGGAGGGGGTAAAGGAGGTTTTGTGTGCAAGGGGCTTGGACTTCCAGCAAGCCTGTGTGAGCGTATTTGATAGGAGTGAATGGTGACAAATGGTTTTTAATACTTGACGTGCTGTTGGAGTGTGAGCAAAGTAACATTTATGAAGGGTTTCAGGGAAACCAGCAGGCCGGACTTGAGTCCTGGAGATGGGAAGTACAGTGTCTGCACTCTGAAGGAGGGGTGTTAATGTTGCAGTTTGATAACTGTAGTGTAAAGCACCCCTCTGGCAAGACAGTGATGGAGTGAATGATGATGAAAGTTTTTCTTTTTTGGGCCACCCTGCTTTGGTGGGAATCGGCCGATGTGTTAATAAAAAAAATAATAAAAAAAATTTGCAACTATACAGTGGACTCCCGGTTTTCGTGATTTTTTCGTTCCAGAATACTGGGCTCTGGTGGTCTGGTGGCTAAAAGCTCTCGCTTCACACAGCGAGGGTCTTGGTTCGATTCCCAGCCAGGGCAGAAACATTGGGCGTGTTTCTTTACACCTGTTGTCTATGTTCCCCATCAGTAAAATGGGTACCTGGGTGTTAGTCGACTGGTGTGAGTCGCATCCTGGGACACTGACCTAATATGCCCGAAATGCTCAGCATAACAAGGGACTTTCTATATAGTAGTATGTCATTGATGTCAGCTAGGCCTGTATACCATGTACATGTACTTGTAGTAAATAAAGATATTATTATTATTATTATAAGTGCCATTTCCAAATTAGTTTATTCCCATAAGGAATAATGTAAATTAGACTAGTCCTTTTAGACCCCCAAAAATATACTTACAAAAGCACTTACAAAAATACACATCACGAACACCGGGGGTCCACTGTATGTCAATAATTATTGCTTCCTTTAATTCTTTGTGGTGTCACTAATTACCATATTTTCTATATACGTATTCCATTATGCCCCAGTACTTGTTTAATACATGTAGATACTCCAGCCACATGTGTCTTATAAACCATAATGCCAAATTCGTTTAGTATTCTCATGTGTTTTCACTTTGATCTTGTGCTTTACTAAAAAGTTTTCACCCAGTGAATGAAGAGTTCAGGAAACTAAAATTTTATTTTCTCAATCTTCAGATGGAACAGATTCTAAGTAATATTCGTGATGAAAATCTACGTCTTTGTCTCTCATTTGGTGTTGGGCTGCATCACGCTGGGCTGGTGGAGAGGGATAGGAAGGTTGTAGAGGAGCTCTTTATCAACCAGAAGATACAGGTGAGTTATGCATAATGACTAACTTATCTCCTTTAACCATAACCCACATGTTCATTCAAATATTTCACAAAGTGATGATAGAACAGATAAATATTAAATATACTATATGTTAAATTTTTATAATTAATATGCCTAATTTGCATGTAATAATACTTATTTTTTTACATTGCAATATTATAACTACTATGTCAAAATAAAAAGTTTTTTATATAGTTATCATGCTCAAACTTGTTTTGAAATGTCTCCTCCTGTATTGTGAGTGATACAATAACTGTGCTTGTAGGGCTTGTTACTTCACATTCTGGTCATTCTCAGAGAAGGTTGTGTTATTACATTGCTGATATTTTTACTTGACTTTGTGCTCCTTCAGCTGAGTTAGATGACTGAACAGTTAGTTATACCTCAAGTAGGTGCTGCTTGTTAGCACACGTGAGAGGAGTTGATTTTTTTTTTTCAACAAGTCGGCCGTCTCCCACCGAGGCAGGGTGACTCAAAAAGAAAGAAAATCCCCAAAAAGAAAATACTTTCATCATTCAACACTTTCACCTCACTTATACATAATCACTGTCTTTGCAGAGGTGCTCAGATACTACAGTTTAAAATAGTCCCTCTAAACTGTCCCTATCCCAGACCCCTCCTTTAACCCTTTGACTGTTTCGGTTGTATATACTACGTCTTACAAGCCACTGTTTCGGACGTATTAATACGCATAAATTCTAGTGGGCTCAAATCAAGTGGGAGAAAGCTGGTAGGCCCACATGTGAGAAAATGGGTCTGTGTGGTCAGTGTGTGCAGTATAAAAAAAATCGGGGAGCCAGTGGTGCATTGTGGGAATGCCATTTCAATAGTCCTTGTTCAGCATGCCTAGAGGTAAGAAATATCTGACTACGGGCGAATCTGGGACTCTTCTCTTCCCAAATGATAGCTCTAACACAGATGGAAGTGTCAGTGAAGATGAATTTCATGGTTTTGAGGAGTTTGTGACCGAAAGCAATGCCCAGGATACTAGAAGGAAGAAAGAAAAAAGAATGAAAGAAAATAAGTAAGTAGGTAAGTAAGTAGGTAGGACTGTGGGGAAGACAAATTTGGGATCCCATGGGTGTTGACAAGGCAGTAAGGGTGGTGAGTGATGGTATAATTTGTCATTTTGACAGCAGCCGCACCCTGACTCAGCATATTTATAAGTCCACACACTCAAAACAACCAGCTTCCAGAAGCTAAATATCAGTTCTATGAAGTGTCCAGTGACTATATATGCATATATATAGAAACCAGAAGGAAGAAAGGATGGAAGGAGGAGGTGAAAGGAAGGAAGGAAGGTAGGTAGGTAGGAAGGAAGGTAGGAAGGCATGTAGGAAGGAAGGAAGGTAAGAAGGAAGGCAGGAAGGAAGGTAAGAAGGAATGTAGGAAGGAAGGAACAGAAACAACAACCAGCTTCCAGAAGCTAATAGCAATTCTATGAAGTGTCCAGTGATTATATATGCGTATACAGTAGACCGTCATTTAGCACTGTAGTTGCGTTCCTGAAAACGTCGTGTTAGATAAATTTGTGTTAGATAATTAAAAGAACTTATGGGAAAAATAGGGTTACATTCCTGGGAGTCCCGAAAAAGCCAAACAAGTTTTTTTTTTAGACCTACAGATCTTGCAAAAATTGAAGGTGAATATGTAATTGCAGTTCATTGTCGTGATATATTACTGCTTAGTGGTAAAGAAAGACAGTGGTAGAGGCAGGCAGGGGTAGAGACATTGGTAGAGAGAGGCAATGGTAGAGGCAGGCAGTGGTAGAAGCAGGCAGTGGTAGAGGCAGGCAGTGGTAGAGGCAGGCAGTGGTAGAGGCAGGCAGTGGTAGAGAGAGGCAGTGGTAGAGAGAGGCAGTGGTAGAGAGAGGCAGTGGTAGAGAGAGGCAGTGGTAGAGAGAGGCAGTGGTAGATGCAGGCAGCAGTAGAGGCAGACAGTGGTAGATGCAGGCAGCAGTAGAGGCAGGCAGTGGTAGAATCAGGCAGTGGTAGAGGCAGGCAGTGGTAGAGGCAGGCAGTGGTAGAGGCAGGCAGTGGTAGAGGCAGGCAGTGGTAGAGGAGGCAGTGGAGAGCAGAGTGGTAGAGGCAGGCAGTGGTAGAGGCAGGCAGTGGTAGAGGCAGGCAGTGGTAGAGGCAGGCAGTGGTAGAGGCAGGCAGTGGTAGAGGCAGGCAGTGGTAGAGGCAGGCAGTGGTAGAGGCAGGCAGTGGTAGAGGCAGGCAGTGGTAGAGGCAGGCAGTGGTAGAGGCAGGCAGTGGTAGAGGCAGGCAGTGGTAGAGGCAGGCAGTGGTAGAGGCAGGCAGTGGTAGAGCAGGCAGTAGAGGCAGCAGTGGTAGAGCAGGCAGTGTAGAGCAGAGTGGTAGAGGCAGAGTGAAGGCAGCAGTGTAGAGGAGGCAGTGGTAGAGGCAGGATGGGAGACATGCATGGATGGGTAAGGGTGGCGGGACTCCCCCACTGACTCAATGGTTTAACCCACCGTGGGCGACCGCATGCTCAAAAAATTTTCCCCTCCCGCAAACCGTGTAATATCATTTTTACGTTGTGTTAGATAATAATGTGCCACAATTATTCAATCGTTCCATACCCATAACGTGCAACATAATCTCGTGCTAAATGACGGTCTACTGTATATAGAAACCAGAAGGAAGGAATGTAGGAAGGAATGATGACCCAGACACAACAACCAGCTTCCAGAAGCTTGTAGCAGTTCTAGGCATGTGTCCAGTGACTACGTGTGTATATATAGAAACCAGAAGGAAGAAAGGAGGGACGAGATGAAAGGTAGTAAGGAAGGAAGGTAGGAAGGAAGGTAAGAAGGAATGTAGGAAAGAAGGAAAGAATGACGACTCAGACCACCATCAACCAAGGATAACTACCTAACACAACTGCCTGCTACTACTTTGAAGAAAACTGCTCACAAGAGGTGTTTTAATAACAAAAAAAGGCACAATACCATGACTGGAACAATACACACACAACCCACACATATAAAAAGAGAGGAGCTTACGACAAGGTTTCGGTCCGACTTGGACCGTTTACAAAGTCACACTAACACACATGACAGGTAGAAGGGGTATTTATAGGCAGGCAGACAGGGGAGGGCACAAGAAAGTGGTGGAGGGGTAATAATGGAGGTAGTACTGACAGTAGTAGTAGTGGAGTCAGTCATATTCTAGGAAAGGAGCACTACAATGAAGCTGGTGGCCCGCATGGGTTAGGACAAGAACACAGAGGGGGAAAATTAAAAATAAAATAAAGGACAAATACAAGGTAAAAGAAAAGAAAACCCAGAGGAGAAAGAGAAGAAGGGGAAGAGATGAAAGGGAAATGAATCAGGTGGTTAAGTCACCGGTGTTATGAAGTTTGGAGCATTTAACAATGTAATGGGAGAGGAAAGCATCAACAGAGACAAAGCCAGGGCTAAGATTCATAGAGGGAAAGTTGTGTATAAGGGAGGATTCAACCAGACGGCAACTCTGAAAGTTAGATGTAGGGTAGACAGTTTTAGCAGAAGACCAATCAATAGGATGACTGTGATCTCTGACATGACAGAAAAGAGCATTATTAGTGTCGGCAAGCCTAACACTATTTTTGTGTTCCCTAAGTCTGTCAGAAAGAGATCAGCCAGTTTCTCCAAAGTACTTAAGAGGACAGGAGGAGCAAGAAATAGAGTAGACACCCGGAGAATCTATAGAGGGAGGGGAGGTATGAACTAGATTAGTGCGAAGAGTGTTAGTCTGGCGAAAGGTAAGTTTGATGTCTAAGGAACGGAGAGAGTTGTTGAGATTAGAGAGACCAGAGATGTAGGGAAGGCAGAGGACAGGAGAGTTCCCAGGAGTAGAGGGTTTAGGAGAGAAGAAAGTCCGTTTGGCACGAGAAAAAGCAGTGTCTATGAAATGGGAAGGGTAGCCAAGGCGGGAAAATGAATTATGAAGAGTGGAAATTTCTGCTTCAAGGAACTGAGGATCACAAATGCGGAGAGCACGGAGAAAGAGGGAAATAAGAACACTTTTCTTGACAGAGGAGGCAGTACATGGAGAAGGCAAAACCTGTAACTGAGACTGTTCTTCTTCCCACTATTGATGTACGTCCTTCACTCTGGCTCCACTATGTAGATGACATCTTTGCTCTTTGGCCTCATGACTCAAGTCTCTTCCAACCTTTTCTTGATGCTCTTAATAATCTTGCCCCTTCCATTAAGTTTAACCCTTTGACTGTTTCGGTCGTATATATACATCTTACGAGCCACTGTTTCGGACGTATCTATATGCCTAAATTCTAGCGGCCTCAAATCAAACAGGAGAAAGCTGGTAGGCCTACATGTGAGAGAATAGGTCTGTGTGGGCAGTATAAAAAAAATCGGGCAGCCAGTGGTGCATTGTGGGAATGCCATTTCAGTAGTCCTTGTTCAGCATGCCTAGTTGTAAGAATTATCTGACTCCTTGGCACATCTGGGACTGTTCTCTTCCTCAATGATAGCTCTAACACATATGGAAGTGTCTCTGAAGATGAATTTTATGGTTTTGAGGAGTTTGTGACCGAAAGCAATGCCCAGGATACCAGAAGGAAGGAAGGAAAAAAGAAAGTAAGTAAGTAAGTAAGGAAGGAAGAGATGAGAGGAAGGAAGGAAGGAAGGAAGAGATGAAAGGAAGGAAAGAAGGAAGGAGGAAAGTAAGGAAGGAAGGAAAGAAGAAAGAAAGAAAGGAAGGAGAGATGAGAGGAAGGAAGGAACAAAAGAAGAAAGAAAGAAAGGAAGGAGAGATGAGAGGAAGGAAGGAACAAAAGAAGTAAGAAAGGAAGGATGAAAAAAAGGAAGAAATGAATGAAGGAAGAAAGGAAGGCAGGAAGGAAGAGATGAGAGGAAGGAAGGAAATAAGTAAGAAAGGAATGAAAGAAGAAATGAAGCTAGGAAGGAGGTTGTGGGGAAGACATGGGTCCCCTTTTGTGTTGACAGGTTGACAGCAGTGAGGGTGTTATGTTATAATATGTCATTTTGACAGCTGGCTTACCCTGACTCAGCAAATTTATATGTCCCCCCACACAGCTTCAAGCGCTAAGGGAAGTTGATGGAAAGTGTCCAGTCATTATATATGTGTATATATATTATAGAACAATAGCAGTAGGTTGGTAGGTAAGTAAGTAGGTAGGCAAGTAGGTATGTAGGTAGGCAAGTAGGTACGTAAGTGGGTAAGCAAGTAGGTAAGTAGGTACGTAAGTAGGTACATAGGTAGGTACGTAAGTAGGTAGGAAGGATTGTGGGGAAGAAGAGCTTGGGACCCCATGGGTGTTGACATGCAGAGGGTGGCGAGTGGTGGTATAATATGTCATTTTGACAGCAGCCGCACCCTGACTCAGCATATTTACAAGTCCACACACTCGCAACAACCAGCTTCCAGAAGCTAAATGTCAGTTCTATGAAGTGTCCAGTGACTATATATGTGTATATATAGAAACCAGAAGGAAGGACGGTGTGGGGAATTAAGAGATTACCTGTCTGGGCTTCACCGCCACTTACAACAAAATAATCTCCCGGGGAGATGACCGACTAGTATAATTTTACCGCGGTTATTCCCGTTGAAGCGTGTGAGAAAACTGGACCCACTCCTGGTCGCATCCAAGGGGTCCCTTCGATATTCTCACTCTAAATCCACATCTATCCTTGTGGAGCATACTTTTTTTAGGAGAGGATATGCGGCACGACTAGATAGGGTTTATGTAGCGTCAGGTATAAGTGTAGGAGACGTGCGTCTTCTCGATGTTGGGTTCTCTGATCACCGTGGTGTAGTGGCGGTGTTGAGCTGGGTTGGGGCTGTCAAGATATATACAGGTGATGTTAGTTTTTAAGTGGTTATGTTCAGAAACCACAAGTCGAGTGGTCTCAGATACAAATTTTCTTTGTATCATTGTCACTATATAATGTTAATGTTTTGTATAGTGTTGCAAAGTTTGTTGTTAATGTACCTTTATGTGTCTAGGTACACTCTCCAAAGTGCAGGTACACTCTCCAAAGTGCAGATACACTCTCCAAAGTGTATATGGAAGAGTCAGGTTAACACTCCCCCGTACTCACAACACCAATCAAACCCAGCCCCTCCCACTCATATATTTGTCCAATCTCTTTTTAAAGCCACCCAAGGTCCTAGCCTCTATCACCCTCCTAGCCTCTATCTATTGGTTCACAGAGTTCCATTTTGCATTCTTTAAGAACCCTTGCAAAAAAGCTCATCAGGACCCGGCGATTTATTTTGTTTCAGACGGTCTACTTTTTTCATAACCATTTCGCTAGTGACTGTGATATTACATAAGAACATAAGAACCAGTTTATTAAGAATGGGTAACACCAATAGTTACGGTATTGTTAATTTTAGTGGACTGTATGGAATAATATCTGACTGATTGGGGAGAAGGAGGAGAGAGTACAATTTGGTAATATCACTCACCCTTTATCCGTGTCTTGGGTGTTCACTGGAGACCTTCATTATTCGCACCTAGTACGAGGATACAACTTATACTTATGATGGGGAAGAATCAGCATTCTTGTCGCTATTCTTTGACGGATCCTGTGGTCCTGCTCGGTAGAGATTATTCTTCCGGCAAGACAATGATGTTGGTGGTTGTCCCGATGAGTCAAGAGAAGATTAATTCCTTGAACTCTCTTACGCCCACGAGACCTGGCGTTATTTAACGTGGTTGGTCGAGGTAGCGATTCATATCCTCTCACTATTCCCCTTTATTACAGTTTATACGTAACACTTTAAACACTATTCACACGTCGATTTAATGTCCCACTAATTTACCCTCGTTAGAAGTTAATCCATTAATAATTGTTTACGATGAACACTGATCAAACCGACGCACATTTCCTCCATCAAAAACCCGTAATGGCGGCGTCGGTCACTATTTAACACATTATCACTCTATTATTGCAGTTTCTTGGACTTAATGTCCCACATTATGCCCGGCGAATATTCACAACATTCACTATTGTGAAGAGAGACCATTAACCGTGATTTGGTCATTGTAAACGCCGATTCCCGTCTCCTTTATAATCAGAACTCTCCCATCGTTCTACCTTCATTGGCTTATCCCACGAGACAGACAAGCTGGGCGACCTCACTTGACCCAGCTCCGCGTACCCAAGCGACCGTCGGTATGGTTCTGTTTTCATCTCAAGTAAAATATGAACCAACAGCCACACATTAAGAATATTCACATTAGAAAGGCTATCGAGTATAACCTTTCGGGAAAATACCCAATACAGTGGACCCCCGAGTTTCGTAAAAACTTCACTCCTGAAGTCTGCTCAAGTGCCATTACCGAACGAATTTACTCCCTTAAGGAAAAATTTCACGTAGGTTAGTCTATTTCAGACCTCCAAAAATACACTTGCACAAGAACTTACAAAATTATACTTACATAATTGCACGATTTCCGGGGTATTCGTTAACCGAGGGTCCACTGTATTTTCCACAGACGGTATGAAAGGAAGGCAGGCAGGAATGTAGGAAGGAAGGCATGTAGGAAGGAAGGAAGGTAGGAAGGAAGGCAGGCAGGAAGGAAGGAAGGTAGGCAGGAAGGAAGAAATGACGACCCAGAAACAACAACCAGCTTCCAGAAGCTAATAGCAATTCTATGAAGTGTCCAGTGATTTTATATGCGTATATATAGAAACCAGAAGAACGAGATGAAAGGAAGGAAGGTCAGAATGATGACCCAGACACAACAACCAGCTTCCAGAAGCTTATAGCAGTTCTAAGCACTTGTCCAGTGACTGTGTGTATTTATAGAACCCAGAAGGAAGGACGAGATGAAAGGTAGTAAGGAAGAAAGGTGGGTAGGTAGGAAGATAGGTATGTAGGAAGGAAGGAAGGAAGGAATGACGACCCAGACGACCATCAACCTAGGATAACTACCTAACACAACTGCCTGCTACTACTTTGAAGAAAACTGCTCAGAAGAGATGGTTTGTCTGTGCATATACAAAAAAACGCCCACAAAAATGCAGACACACTCGTTTTATGTGTGAGAAATGTAAAACACCACTGTGCATGGAACCATGTTTCAAAGAGTTTCACAAGCTGCAGAACGTCTATGAACATGTCCAGTGACTGTACATTTGTATATATACAGTGGACCCCCGAGTTTCGTAAACCCCGGAAATTGTACAATTATGTAAGTATAATATTGTAAGTGCTTGTGGAAGTGTGTTTTTGGGGGTCTGAAATAGACTAACCTACGTGACATTTTTCCTTAAGGGAGTAAATTCGTTCGGTAATGGCACTTGAGCAGACTTCAGGAGTGAAGTTTTTACGAAACTCGGGGGTCCACTGTATTATAGAACAATAGTAATAAAGATTTTTTTGTATTCGTTTGTGTAAACAAGTTTTGTAAACAATATAAAGATACTAATGTTTATGCTATTATTGTGTTGCATACAACGAATGTATATATATACATTGCACCTTACCTTGGTCTCACAGGCCACATAAGTTACGTAAAAAAAGAAAATACAGTGGACCCCCGAGTTTCGTAAAAACTTCACTCCTGAAGTCTGCTCAAGTGCCATTACCGAGAATTTACTCCTTAAGGAAAAATTTCACGTAGGTTAGTCTATTTCAGACCCCCAAAATACACTTCCACAAGAACTTACAAAATTATACTTACATAATTGCACGATTTCCGGGGTATTCGTTAACCGAGGGTCCACTGTAGTGAAAAAAACAAGAAATCTACGAATGGAAGTAAACAAATGTTTACTGAGTGAGCGGCATTCGCCGCTGTTGCCATACACGGCTCATTTTCTGCCAACTTTACACCTCCATATCTCGGTAAGTATTGATGGCGAAAATCTGTTTTTTTTTTTTTTTTTTTTTTTTTGGATAAAAACAATCAGAAAAATAATCTTAACATTTTGATAAGAAAAAATATTTTTTTTTTTTTTAATATTTTGCGATTTAGAATAAAAACAATCAGAAAAAATAATCTTAACATTTTGATTTTTTTTTTTTTTTTTTTTAAGTGCAGGCATTGTACTTCCCATTTCCAGGACTCAAGTCTGGCTAAGTCAATAACCGGTTTCCCTGAATCCCTACACTAAATATTACCCTGCTCACACTCCAACAGCTCGTCAGGTCCCAAAAACCATTAGTCTCCATTCACTCCTATCTAACACTCTCACACACGCTTGCTGGAAGTCCAAGCCCCTCGCCCACAAAACCTCCTTTACCCCCTCCCTCCAACCTTTTCGAGGACGACCCCTACCCCTAATTCCTTTCCCTACAGATTTATACGCTCTCCAAGTCATTCTACTTTGATCCATTCTCTCTAAATGACCAAACCACCTCAACAACCCCTCTTCAGCCCTCTGACTAGTACTTTTAGTAACTCCACACCACCTCCTAATTTCCACACTCCGAATTCTCTGCATAATATTTACACCACACATTGCCCTTAGACAGGACATCTCCACTGCCTCCAGCCTCCTCCTCACTGCAGCATTTACAACCCAAGCTTCACACCCATATAAGAGCGTTGGTACCACTATACTTTCATACATTCCCTTCTTTGCCTCCATAGATATCGTTTTTTTTGTCTCCACAGATACCTCGACACACCACTCACTTTTTTTTCTTCATCAGTTCTATGGTTAACCTCATCCTTCATAAACCCATCCGCTGACTCCCAAATAGTATCTGAAAACATTCACCTCTTCCATACTCCCTCTCTCCAATGTGATATCCAATTTTTCTTTATCTAAATCGTTTGATGCCCTCATCACCTTACTCTTATCTTTGTTCACTTTCAACTTTCTACCTTTACACGCCCTCCCAAACCCGTCCACTAACCTTTGCAACTTTTCTTTAGAATCTCCTATAAGCACAGTATTATCAGCAAAAAGTAACTGTGTCAACTCCCATTTTGTACTTCTTTCTTCTTCTTTCAACACGTCGGCCGTTTCCCACCGAAGTGGGGTGGCCCAAAATGAAAAACGAAAGTTTCCCATTTTACATATAGTAATATATACAGGAGAAGGGGTTACTAGCCCTTTGCTCCCAGCATGTTAGTCACCTTTTACGACACGCATGGCTTACGGAGGAAGAATTCTGTTCCACTTCCCCATGGAGATAAGAGGAAATAAGAACAAGAACTAGTAAGAAAATAGAAGAAAACCCAGAGGGGTGTGTGTATATACATATGCTTGTACATGAATGTGTAGTGTGACCTAAGTGTAAGTAGAAGTAACAAGACATACCTGAAATCTTGCATGTTTATGAGACAGAAAAAAGACACCAGCAATCCTACCATCATGTAAAAAAAAATACAGGCTTTCGTTTTACACTCACTTGGCAGGACGGTAGTACCTCCCTGGGCGGTTGCTGTCTACCAACCTACTACCTATATTTTGTACTTTATTCCCCATAATTTAATCCTACTCCTCTCCCCACCACCCTAGCATTTACTTCTTTTACAACCCCATCTATAAATATATTAAACAACCATGGTGACATCACACATCCCTGTCTAAGACCTATTTTTACCAGAAGTAATCTCCTCTCTCCTACACACCCTAACCTGAGCCTCACTATCCTCATAAAAACTTTACAGCATTCAGTAACTTACTACCTATTCCATACACTTGCAACATCTGCCACATTGCTCCCCTATCCACTCTATCATATGCTTTTTCTAAATCCATAAATGCAATGAAAACTTCTCTACCTATATCTAAATACTGTTCACATATATGCTTCAATGTAAACACTTGATCTACACATCCCCTACCACTCTGAAACCTCCTTGCTCATCTGCGATCCTACCCTCTGTCTTACCTCTAATTCTTTCAATAATAACCCTACAGTACACTTTACCTGGTATACTCAGTAAACTTCTTTCCCTATAATTTTTACAATCTCTTTTGTCACCCTTCCCTTTATGTAAAGGAACTATACACGCTCTCTGCCAATCCTTAGGTACCTTCCCCTCTTTCATACATTTATTAAACAAAAATACCAACCACTCCAACACAATATCTCCCCCGGCTTTCAACATTTCTGTCATAATCCTGTCAGTTCCTGCTGCTTTACCCCCTTATATTCTACGTAATGCCTCACGCACCTCCCCCACATTCACATCCTGCTTCTCCTCACTCCTAAAAGATGTTATACCTCCCTGACCAGTGCATGAAATTACTGCCTCCTATTCTTCATCGACATTTAAAAGTTCCTCAAAATATTCCCGCCATCTACCCAATACCTCCAGTTCCAAATCTACTAACTCCTCTACTCTGTTTTTAACTGACAAATCTATTCGTTCCCTAGGCTTTCTTAACTTGTTTATCTACCCAATACCTCCAGTTCCAAATCTACTAACTCCTCTACTCTGTTTTTAACTGACAAATCTATTCGTTCCCTAGGCTTTCTTAACTTGTTTATCTCCAAAACTTTTTCTTATTTTCCTCAAAATTTCTTGACAATGCCTCTCCCACTCTTTCATCTGCTCTCCTTTTGCACTCTCTCACCACTCTCTTCACCTTTCTTTTACTTTCCATATACTCTGCTCTTCTTACAACACTTCTGTTTTGTAAAAACCTCTCATAAGCTACCGTTTTATCTTTTATCACACCCTTTACTTCATCATCCCACCAATCACTCCTCTTTCCTCCTGCACCCACCCTTCTAAAGCCACAAACTTCTGCCCCACATTCTAATACTGTTTTTTTAAAACAATCCCAACCTTCTTCAACCCCCACTATTCATACTTGCATTTACCACCTTTCTGCTAAAAGTTGCTTATATCTCACCCTAACTTTCTCCTCCCTTAGTTTATACACTTTCACCTCTCTCTTACTTGCTGTTCCCATTTTCATTATGTCCCATCTTCCTCTTACTCTAACTGTAGCTACAACTAAATAATGATCTGAAATATCCGTTGCCCCTCTATAAACATGTACAGTGGACCCTCGGTTTCGTTGAAAATTCTTTCCAGAATGCTGTTTGAGTGCTGTTACTGAGCGAATTTGTTCGTATAAGGACAAATGTAAATTAGATTAGTCATTTCAGACCCCCAAACATACACTTACAAAAGCACTTACGAAAATACACTTACATAATTGCTCGAGTTTGGAGGTGAACGAAAACAGAGGGTCCACTATACGTACATCCTGAAGCCTACCCATCAACCTTTTATCCACCAATACATAATCTAACAAACTACTTTCATTAAGTGTTATATCATACCTTGTATGTATACTTATTTATCCTCTTTTTCATAAAATATATATTATTACCAAACCTCTTTCTACACATAGTAGCTCAATTAAAGGCTCCCCATTTTCATTTACCCCTGGCACCCCAGATTTACCTACTATTCCCTCCACAACATTTTTACCCACTTTAGCATTGAGATCCCCAACCACAAGCACTCTCTCACTTGGTTCAAAACTCCCCACGCACTCACTCAACATTTCCCAAAATCTCTCTCTCTCTCTCTCTCTCTCCTCTACACTTCTCTCTTCTCCAGGCGCATAAACACTTACTAAAACCCACTTTTCACATCCAACCCTTATTTTACACCACATAATCCTTGAATTGATACATTTATATTCCCTCTTTTTCCTGCCATAACTTATCCTTCAACATTATTGGTACTCCTTCTTTAGCTCTAACTCTGAAACTCCCGACCTAATCCCATTTATTTCTCCCCACTGAAACTCTCCTACCCCCTTCAGCTTTGTTTCACTTAAGGCCAGGACATCCAGCTTCTCATTCATAACATCTACATTCATCTCTATTATCATTCGTGCAACATCCACGCACATTCAAACATCCCACTTTGACGGTTTTCTTCTTTTTCTTTTTAGTAAGTTTTACGGGAAAAGGGGTTACTAGCCCATTGTTCCCGGCATTCAGTAATATTTTATACTATACATTACCAAATAAATATGCCCAAATTAATACCTCCCATCTTTATAAATGCAAATCACCACCCAACAAATAGGAATTTTTGCTTAAAGTATCACCCCCAGATTGTTCAGTTAAAGATTAAGATGACTCCAAGTGGATCAAAGACCAAATGAATCTGTAGGCTGGAATCACTCACTAAATATTTCTAACTGTCTAGTTTATTACATATAGTACATGACTGCTATGAGATTGACTAGCAATATGCCTTTGCCCATCTTCCACTAGGGCAGGGTGACCCAAAGAAAAAAACACATTTGCCAACATTCTTTTAATTGCCATCTTTCCAGAAGTGTGATGACATCACAAAAATTATCACAAAATTTGTGTACAAGAACTGAATTGATGCACAGTGTTCAGGAGGCCCCGTTTGTACATCTCTTAGGTTGCCGACCCTGTGCAGTAAGAAAAAATCGCCGGCGGGTGGAAAAGAGCATTTTTTTATTATTGAATATATAAAATGCCTGATAATGTGTTTATACTACCATATATTAAGTGCTCAATACAGCTGTGCATAAAAGAAACTGATAAAACTGTAAAATAAATACACAGTACATACAATACTTAGCTTAGAATATGGTGCTGGTCACCCTTCACTTGTGCAACTGTTGTGTGAAAACATCAGAAAAGCCATGAAACCACTGAATATAATGAACAAAGGCTCAGTTGACAGCCACCAAAAATGTGGGACACCAAAAAGTGTGTGCTGAATACGTGGGTCCTCCTGTACATATTCAGTCATCCCTTTGGGGTTTTCAATTTTAATCCGTTCCAGATGGATCAGCTAAAACCAAAATCGGTGAAAACAAAAATTATTTTCCCCATAAGAAATAATGGAAATTCAATTAATCCGTTCCAGAAACCCAGAAGTTTGGAAAAAAAAAATTGGGGGCCTTAAAGATAGATTTACATGCAC
Organism: Cherax destructor; assembly: GCA_009830355.1. Lineage (NCBI taxonomy): Eukaryota > Metazoa > Arthropoda > Malacostraca > Decapoda > Parastacidae > Cherax > Cherax destructor. Next base: position 28,975 of record WNWK01007874.1, read on the forward strand.
AAATGAATGAACTCTATGTGGCACTTACCTTTATTGAAGACTGATGTTGCTGGATGGAAGAGAGGGAGGAGGGGGGGAAGGAAGAGACCCTATTTTTGGAAGGGAATCCTTTCATAAGGAATTTAGGTACCAAGTCCTTATCCGGGGTCACTTCCATGCATACCTGCTACACTCCCTGCATACCTGCTACACTCCCTGCATACCTGCTACACTCCCTGCATACATGCTACACTCCCTGCATACATGCTACACTCCCTGCATGCCTGCTACACTCTTAAACTCCATTGTGTTTCTCACTTTCTTTACCAAAGGACTGGCACTAGGAGCTTTTGGGCCCATGGTAGCTTATTTAGTAGTCACACACAATAATCAAGGGCCAAAAACAATGAATTTGTTAATACAGTGGTACCCGACTTACGATATTAATCCGTCAGAGAGGGCATATTTAAGGAAACAATCGTTACACGAATCAATTTTCCCCATAAGAAATAATGGAAATAAATTTAATCCGTCCAAGACTTCCAAAAGTAGTTAAATAAAATATTTTTAGAACTTTTGACATTAAATAATACAGAATTTAATAAAGAATACCTAAATACACATGTAAATATTGTACAATAACATGTCACTTACATTTATTGAAGAGTTGTTGATGTGTGGAGGAGGGAGAAGGTGGAGTAGTATGCTAGTGTTTGGAAGGGAATCCTTCCATTAACACTGCAGGTACCAAGTTCTTTTCTGGGGTTACTGGCCTTTTCTTTGAATGCTACACTCCTGCATGAATGCTACACTCCCTGCATGAATGCTACACTCCCTGCATGCCTACTACACTCCTGCATCCTTGCTACACTCCCTGCATCCTTGCTACACTCCCTGCATCCCTGCTACACTCCCTGCATCCCTGCTACACTCCCTGCATCTTTGCTACACTCCCTGCATCCCTGCTACACTCCTGCATCTTTGCTACACTCCCTGCATCTCTGCTACACTCTCTGCATCCTTGCTACACTCCCTGCATCCCTGTTACACTCCCTGCATCCCTGCTACACTCCCTGCATCTTTGCTACACTCCCTGCATCCCTGCTACACTCCCTGCATCCCTGCTACACTCCCTGCATCTTTGCTACACTCCCTGCATGCCTGCTACACTCCCTGCATGCCTGCTACACTCCCTGCATAAATGCTTCACTCCCTGCACATTCTTTACCACAGGCTTGGCACTAGGAGCTTTCTTGGGGCCCATGGTGGCTTATTTAGCAGTTGCAAGCACTAAAAACAGTGGAATAATGACAATATACTGGTATGAATGCGTGGGTGTGGGTGGGTGGTCGCTCTCACTTGTAAACAATAGCACACTGACGCTCCCTGGAGTGCGCGCTCAGCTGGGCGCCAAGCAGACACGTCCGGTACGAATGTCGGTACACGAAGCAAACATCGTAAGTCACAGTCACATTTTTTACGTTATAAATATCGGTTATCGAAAATAACGTAAAATGATAGCATCGTAAGTCGGGGTACCACTGTAAATGTTTTGTATGAACTCCTGGGATGATGATCACTCAAGCATAAACAATGCTACACTGCGTGACAATGTGCGTGGGTGGCGGTCTAGCGGGCTTTGTATGTGCAGAGCACTGGTGGACAGGTTCCGTACCATCAGTGAAAACTGAGACAATTTTTCCACGAAAAAAGTGATTGAAAACCAAAATCGGTGAAAACTGAGACAATTGAAAACCAAGGGATGACTGTAATATGAACAGTAGTATTTTCATTATTTTCAGCTATCTGTTATTTTAACCCTAATTATGCAAATGAAGTGAAACAGAGGATATGTAAATATACATATAAGCTTCACCATTGAGGTGACAAACAGCTGATGTACAGTGGACCCCCGAGTTTCGTAAACCCTGGAAATCGTACATTTATGTAAGTATAATATTGTAAGTGCTTGTGGAAAAGTATTTTTGGGGTCTGAAATAGACTAACCTACGTGACATTTTTCTTAAGGGGGTAAATTCGTTGGTAATGGCACTTGAGCAGACTTCAGGAGTGAAGTTTTTACGAAACTCGGGGGTCCACTGTACTTTGACCTGGCTGACCACTTTTAAATTAATGTTCTCAGCAATTCAAGCATGGGAAAAGTTGCTATGTACTGTATATATGGGCTCATGTACAGTAGAGCCTTAAATAATGAGTGGGTGTTGTGTTTCTGAAAATCTGCACTTTATTCATGTTATTGTTAACCGAAGTGTAGAATATTAAGATAGAAATAGGGATACATCCCTTAGACCTCCAAAAATGACAAGCCTTTTTTTTTTTTTTTTTTAACCCTTTTACTGACTGTTCCGTAAACTACACCTTTGAGTTAACTGGCCATGCCTTAGTACTTCTTGATGAGCTCAGAACACTCAGATAAGCTGTGAGCTGTAAATTTGGGCCTAGATACAAGAAAATGGATCTATGTGATAAGTATGCACCATACAAAAAAATCCTGCAGCATGCAGTGCATAATGAGAAAAACTGTGACCGTGTTTTTGCTTTAAAACAGAAATTTTACAGGTTTTTTTTTTATGTTTTTATTTTTGTAGTCTCGGTTTCTTTGTCTCAATTGATAGAATGGAAGATATTACAGAAATAGAAATTATTTTGATTGGTTTTTGGACAAAATAGTTTGAAATTGAGCTCCAATTAGCGGAAATGTTCAATTTTCCATACGTTCATGAATAAACAAATCACATCACATGTCCAGTACATGTCAAGTGGTGGGTCTAATATGCTTTCGCAAATGCGCTGATATTATTTATACCATTTTTGCAATAATGCACTAGTCTGCATAACAGTAAATCTTCTATTTTTTGTGTGAATAAAAATTCAAAATAGAAAGCAAACGTAATATAAGAGGGGCCTGGAGACATGACTAATGAACAGAGAAAATGTTACTTTAGTGCTAGGAATGTTTGCATTGTTAATTCTGGACCCTATTTTGAAATTGGCCTTCCTTGAATTATGTATGAAATTGGCCAAATTACCAATTTCTGATCACTATTGGGTAGTTGAAATCGGAAAATGGGTGGTTTCCTGTACTCACTTGATAGAACAAAGAAGTTCTAGCGAAATAGCTATGAGTTTGGGCGACTGGAACAATGGAATTAGCCGAAAATAGGGCTCAAAGTGGGCGAAATCGCCAATGCATAAATATTGTCAAGACCGCTAACTTCACGAGAACATAATTCCATAAGTTTTCCGTCAAATTTCGTACTTTTGGTGTCATTACCACCGGGAAAGATTCTCTTATCATTTCATAAGAAAAATCATTTTCTTTTTTAAAATTCTTCGACACTGAGAGCAAGTTTGTGAGCTGGGGTCTCGACAGTGAAAGGGTTAAACCAAAAACACGGTCACAGTTTTTTCTCGTGAGCTGCATGCTGCATGACTATTTTATACTGCACACACACTGACCATGCAAACCCATTCTTTCACATGTAGGCCTACCTGTTTTCTCCCGCAAGATTTGAAGCCGCTAAAATTTTGGCTTGGTATTATGGGACCGACACTGAAGGAGTTAAGTACTATGACTCCCTAAACTACACGAGTCTTATACGGTGTAAGCTGTGGTCCTGTAAACTACAAATATAAATGCTTTTCATGGCTGTGCCAACCAGTCACAAAAAAGGCTGTACCTTCACTATAAGGCTTTCTCGTTTAATTACTTTTTCACGCTTTATCAGCCACCAACTATTCAATAATTGTTCAAATATAATTGGGGTAAGTTAACAATTTTAAGGCACAGGAATGTTTAATTATGGTTTTCTAGCCTTCATGCACTGTGTCCCATCTTGGTTCAAGAGCAACATTAAATTATTGATCATGATCAACAGAAGGTTCAAGAGCAACATTAAGTTATTGATCATGGTCAACAGAAGGTTCAAGAGCAACACTGTGTTCTCAATTTTTGTGGGAACCGTCATGGTTTCATGCTTAATTTTCTTTTGACACCACCTGCATTGCTAGTACGTATTCCATTTGGGTTCTCTTTGTAATATTCAGAGATGAGGTAGGGTGATGACTATATCCAAAATATTTTGATAAATGCTCTGGATAAGTCAGGGGATGCTTTCAGAAAGCAGCTGTAGGTGGTGATGCTGGGACTCGTTGAAAATAATGGTCTCGCCTCGTAACTGGCACGGAGAAAAAAATTACCCACCCGATAAGCCTAGCCCAAGGCCGGGCTTTGGGAGTAGGAAACTCTTGAAACTCAACAAAGGTTATCAAAGGTAATCATCTTATTATCTGGAAAGGATGGAGGGAGGGGGTGAAAGAGGTTTTGTGTGCAAGGGGCCTGGACATACAGCAGGCATGTGTGAGCATGTTAGAAGGAGTGAATAGAGACAAGCTGTTGGTGTATGAGCACAGTAATATTTTGTGAAAGGATTCGGGGAAACCGGTTAGCTGGACTTGAGTCCTGGAGGTGGAAGTACAATGCCTGGAGTTTAAAGGAGGTGTTTGGGATATTGGCTGTTTGGAGTGACATTTAAACTGTCATATCTGAGCACCTCTGCAAAGACAGTGATTATGTGTGAATGTTATGTTATTTTCCCTATTTATCATCAAGGTTCTACATGTACTAGCATAGGGTATCTACTCAAAAGGTCTTAGGGTAAAGGAGGACATTATTAGGCTAAAAGATACTTACTCAGGTTTAGCTGCTGCATCTGAAACTTATTGGTCCTTTCACATTCCTCCTAAAGGTTATTTAAACCAACATTATAAAAATAGAGCTATATTAAGAAGTATATACATATAATATACAGGTCTCCACTCTAAACATATAATCAGCCTTTCCCAAAGCACATGGCTCAGCTGCCACCTTCAACTCTCTTTTCTCAACATTTCTTAACCCTCCAGTGTCTTGATACACTGAAGATCACTGAATGTCATAGTAACATCGATCTACAACCCTCCCCATTACCTTTTGGGCACTCATTCAGCCCTGAAGCCGAGTTAAAATCAGCACCTACAACACCAGCTCACTCCAGCCGCCATTGTTCTCAGGAAAAGCATTGTGGGAAAACAACAGTCTCTCTAAGCTCCTCCCCCTCAAAACATAAACACATCACTTTGCAAATCCTCTCAACATATCTTATGTTATTACAATGAGACATGCAACTATTAATTAATTAGTTAATAAAATGTGTGCATTATTTATATAACCTATTATATTGAGAAAATCAGTTTAATCAGCTTTTAAGGTTTTAAGGCTGGCCAAGCCTTTTAAACTCAACCCAAGCAGTACTTCTGATTAATTCAATATAATTAGGTATTCATGTTATTTAATTACAACAATACATGCTGGGTTCCAATAGCCCCCATAACAAGTCCATAATACCCCATAACACCCCACCTCCAGACGGAGTCTTATAAAGACGGAGTCTTATAAGACTGAGTCTCACAAAGCTAGCAGTGTCCTGCAGGATACGGCTAGGAAAATAAGGTCTTAGCCTAAAGGTGGTAGTAACACTACTAGAGGTTTTACATATACCACAGCACCATAATTACTCTTCACTGTACAGTTATACAACAAGGTGACATACAACATGGCAATCTACAAATCTCATGGCTCCACTGAACCTTCCCAGCATAAACATGCAATTCTGCCCTTACCATACACCATACAAAACCCGTGAATGGAACAATACTAGAACAGAGTGCAGAGGTTATTAGAAAAACAGTTCAACCACATCCACATACTGAAGGGTGTAACCATTAACTACTTTAGTGGTTACTAACATAATACCTTTTTACAATGCAAGGACTACACACAAAGCCCACTGTGGAAGCCAGCACCGACAGGCCTGTGCCTCCGCTGCGGTAAATCCAGCAGGCAACTGGTACTCCAGGATGGCATCTTCCTGATCAGGAGATGAGAGTAGAGCCAAACCAGAGCAGTCAGGTATACCCCAGGCAGAAATTTCACAAAAACATGTCAAGGTTTTCTCTACGGTGGCCGAACCAAAAGTGAGACTCTCCAGTCAACACCCAAAATCCTTAAATGGTCAGGCATATACCCCATCTTCCAGGGACCACTCCATACAGATCCTCCAACCTTATAAGGAGGAACTGCTATAGTACATGGAGGAGATACAGGACCACTCAGGCAACCGTTGGACCGTTTTCGTACTTAGAGCACACCAAGACACAAACAACATACCTCCCTGGACTTCTCATGTCACCGAAGGTTGTCAACTCCGCCTCAACTCACAATACAGTGGAACCCCGGCTTACGATGTTATCATCTTACGTTATTTTCGGTAACCGATATTTATAACGTAAGAAATTTGTTTGTGACTTACGATGTTTGCTTCGTTCAGACATTCGTACCGGACGTGTCCGCTTGGCCCAGCTGAGCGCGCACTCAGGGAGCGTCATTGCTATTGTTTACAAGCGAGAGCGACCACCCACCCACACCCACGCATTCATACCAGTATATTGTCATTATTCCACTGTTTTTAGTGCTTGCAACTGCTAAATAAGCTACCATGGGTCCAAGGAAAGATCCTAGTGCTAAGCCTGTGGTAAAGAATGTGCAGGGAGTGAAGCATTTATGCAGGGAGTGTAGCATTTATGCAGGGAGTGTAGCATTTATGCAGGAGTGTAGCAGGCATGCAGGGAGTGAGCAGGCATGCAGGAGTGTAGCAGGCATGCAGGGAGTGTAGCAGGGATGCAGGAGTGTAGCAGGAGGCAGGGAGTGTAGCAGGGATGCAGGGAGTGTAGCAGGATGCAGGGAGTGTAGCAGGGATGCAGGGAGTGTAGCAAGGATGCAGGGAGTGTAGCAAGGATGCAGGGAGTGTAGCAGGGATGCAGGGAGTGTAGCAGGGATGCAGGAGTGTAGCAGGGATGCAGGGAGTGTAGCAAGGATGCAGGGAGGTAGTAGGCATGCAGGGAGTGTAGCATTATGCAGGGAGTGAAGCAAAGATGCAGGGTGTGCAAGGATGCAGGGAGTGTAGCAAGGATGCAGGAGTGTAGCAAGGATGCAGGATGGTAGTAGGCATGCAGGGAGTGTAGCATTCATGCAGGGAGTGTAGCATTCATGCAGGGAGATTTTATTCATTTTTGAGATTAAGGCATTTTCAGATTTTCTGAAAAACTATTTTTTTAATAAAATATACCTAGTAAGCTCCTAAAGAAAATCATAAAATTTTGCTTACTTTTCCCATAAATTTCAATTGCATAGAAATCATTTAAAGTGAAAATCTAAGTATTTTAGCTGAAAAATGAGTTTTTAGAAAAGCACTCAAACGCTCAAAACGTCGAAATATGCAATAAATACGATTTTAGCACATTTTCTGAGTTTTTAATGTTTCATGTATTTTCGAAAATAATATGAAATATTCTTAAAAATATTGATATTTATAGATTTTAAATGGGATTTTTAAAATATGTAAATAATTAATAATATTCAAAAATGCTATAAAACTTGATTTTATTGCATTTTTGACGATTAAGCATTTTCAGGATTTTTGAAAAACTATTTTTTAGATAAACTATACCTGAGTAAGCTTCCTAATAGAAAATCATAAATTTTCTTACTTTCCCATAAATTTCAATTGAATAGAAATTATTTAAAAGTGTGAAAATCTGTATTTTAGCTAAAAATGAGTTTTGCAGAAAAGCATCAAACCGCTCTAAACGTCGAAATATGCAAAAATCGATTTTACACATTTTTCTACTTTTAATGTTTCATGTATTTTTCGAAAATAATATGAAATATTCAATAAAAATATTGATTTTTATAGATTTTTAATGGGATTTTTAAAAATATGTAAATAATTAATAAATATTAAAAATGCTATAAAACTTGTTTTTATTCATTTTTGACGATTTAAGGCATTTTAAAGGATTTTCTGAAAACTATTTTTTAATAAAATATACCTATGAGTAAGCTTCTAAAAGAAAATCATAAAATTTTGCTTACTTTTCCCATAAATTTCAATTGCAGAAAATTATTTAAAATGTGAAAATCTAAGTATTTTAGCTGAAAATGAGTTTTCAGAAAAGCACTCAAACCGCTCTAAAACGTCGAAATATGCAATAAAATACGATTTAGCACATTTTTCTGAGCTTTTTAATGTTTCATGTATTTTTCGAAAATAATATGAAATATTCTATAAAAATATTGATTTTTATAGATTTTTAATGGGATTTTTTAAAAATATGTAAATAATTAATAAATATTCAAAAATGCTATAAAACTTGATTTTATTGCATTTTTTGATGATTCAAGGCATTTTCACGCATTTTCTGAAAAACTATTTTTTTAGATAAAATATACCTATAAGTAAGCTTCCTAAAAGAAAATCATAAAATTTTGCTTACTTTTCCCATAAATTTCAATTGCAGTAGAAATTCTATTTAAAAGTGTGAAAATCTAAGTATTTTAGCTGAAAAATGAGTTTTGCCAGAAAAGCACTCAAACCGCTCTAAAACGTCGAAATATGCAATAAAATACGATTTTAGCACATTTTTCTGAGCTTTTTAATGTTTCATGTATTTTTCGAAAATAATATGAAATATTCTATAAAAATATTGATTTTTATAGATTTTAAATGGGATTTTTTAAAAATATGTAAATAATTAATAAATATTCAAAAATGCTATAAAACTTGATTTTATTGCATTTTTTGACGATTTAAGGCATTTTCAAGGATTTTCTGAAAACTATTTTTTAGATAAAATATACCTATAAGTAAGCTTCCTAAAAGAAAATCA